>MJUU01025358.1:6287-26349 GCA_002080025.1 Modiolus philippinarum
ATAAGGGTAAGGGTTATACATAAGAGTAAGGATTATACATAAGGTTAAGGGTTACTATTATATACATTAAGGTTATGGTTACTGTTATATACATAAGGGTTAGAGTTATATACATAGGTTGGAGTTATACATAAAGGTTATGGTTATACACATTAGGGTAAGAATTACTGTTATATACATAGAGTTCTATACCAAAGGGTTGGGATTACTGTTATATACATAAAGATTGGGGTTATTGTTATATACATAAGGGTTACGGTTACTGTTATATGTATTAGGGTTAGGGTTATACATAAGGGATTGGGTTACATATATCTCAATGATTATTGATAAGTTATAATCATCGATGTCTAGATTAGGGTTAAATTTAATGAAAAATAGGGTTAAGTAGTTCAGGTTGGAAGAAATAAATCATAAAGTTGTTGGGCTATCTAATAATTAGCCAAAATAGAACTAACATTAAAACAAATGAATAAAATAATCATGAAAAATCAATAGAAGAAAAAAAATAATGAAAAGATAATAAATAAAAAAAATAATTATAAATATTGGTAATAATAATAATAGTTAATGAATAAAAATAAATTAAAAAAAGAAAATTAAACCAATAATTGAATAGAAAATAATAAAAGAAATAAAATGATATTATAAATAAATATAATAATAATGAAAAATAATAAAAAATACAAATGTATAATGAAAAATAATAATTTATAGAATAATAAATAAAAATTAAATAAAAAATAATAAAAAAGAGAAATAAAATAGCATAATAACTAAATATTTGAAACCAATAAATAAATTATAAATAAAATAAATAAATATGAAAAATATAGGTTATGATGATAAATAAATATATAATAAAAATAATCATAAAGTTAATTAAAAAACGAATGAAATAAATTAAAAATGATAAATATTAAATAAATAAAAAATAATAATAAATTAAATAAATAAATAATAATATAAATAAATTAAATAAAGAAAATTAAACCAATAATTGAATAGAAAATAATAAAAGAAATAAAATGATATGATAAATAAATATAATAATGAAAAATAATAAATAAATATTGTAAATATTGTTAAAAATAAAAATAATAATAATAATAATGATAGTAAATAAATAAATAAAACGTAATAAAAATTAAATAAATTTTAAAAAATAAATAAAATAAATGAAAATAAATAATTAATAATATAATAATTTAATAATAGAATAATAATTAAAATAATAAAATAACATAATAAGTAAATTAAAAAAAATTAATTATAGATAAAATAAATATAATAAATAAATAATAAATAAGTAAATAATATAAATTAATAACAATATTGTAATAAATAATATAATAAATAGATAAATAATAATAAAGAACATATTAGAAATGAAATAAAATAAAAGAATCAATAGATTAAATAATAAATGAATTAAATAATTAGATAAATAATAATAATAGTAAATAAATAAATAAAACGCAATAAAAATTAAATAACTTTTAAAAATAAATAAAATAAAATGAAAAATAAATAAAATAAAATGAAAAATAATTATAAATATTGGTAATAATAATAATAGAATAATAATAAAAATAATGAAATAAAAATAAAAGTTGTAATAGCAACTTAGGTTAGGGTTAGAAGTTGGATAAAAGGGGATGGGGACAACACAAGAATATTAGAATAATATTCGAAAATAAATAATGAATGAATACAGAGTTGTCATAGCAACTTAAGTTAGAGGTAAAAGGGAGGTAACTAAAACCAGTTTGAAAATAGAAAGTAACTATGGAGATATAGAAGAAAAATGGTTAGGGTTAGAGGTTGGATAAAAGAAGAATAGCACTGGATAAAGGCAGACATAACTGTAAAAAGGGGAACAGAAAGAATAACAAAAAAGATAGTTAGAGTTAGTCATGGACAAAAAACAACAAAATCAGGAAACGAATGTATAAGGAACACATCATAATGCATACAAACACTAAATGACTAGAGTTAGGGTTAGAGCTAAGGGTTAGGGTTATATACATTATGGTAAAGGTTGGGTTGGTAAGGGTAAACCGTGGTATATTTGAACATATACAACATTACATCACAAAAAAGATAGGGTTAGTGCAAGGATAGGTGTAAGGTTAGGGTTAGGGTTAGCATGAGATCAAAGATAAGACCAATAAAACAACTTTGAATGGAGAAAGGGCGAGACTAATAAAAGAACCTTGAAATGAGGTAGGGCGAGACTAATAAAAGAACCTTGAATTGAGGTAGGGCGAGACTAAAAAAAGAACCTTGAATTGAGGTAGGACGAGACCAATATTTGCCAATGACAGAGCATGACAAATGGCAATAGACAAATGAGACCAAAGGCAAGACATACGTGTTGAGAGACCAAAGGTCAGCGACATACTAAATATGGCAGACACTTCTCGGTTCCGGAACGGAAACGATCTCCGGAACCGGAATCGGGAGGGACTTTTTGACTTATTTGCTCGGACTTTAACATTAGGCCTATGGGTCTCAACCACCCCGATATACTACTGACGATGGACGACGAGTTATACATTTAGCAAAAGCTCACCCTGGCATAGCCAGATGAGCTAAAAAGGGGTAAAAATGTGAAATATTAACAAAAAATGGCAATTACTCCTTTCAGGTAAATAATTATTTACTGCAGGCTAAGCAGATCTTGTCATATTTATCTCTTAAACCCTTCACGTATTTGTAAATGTTTTTGAATTTGCAATTCATCCTCTATTTCTAGCAACAATGGCCATTTTGGTTGACGGGTACTTTAATTATATTTGGCTCACTGGTTTTAGACCTGAAGATTGGTCCTCTGAAGCAGCGGAGTTATAAAAATAACCTGGTTTCTGGCTTTCTTTTGAACAATATAATGTAAATCTGCATTGGAAACGATACGGTCGTTGTTATTTTGTGTATTTATTGCGACATTGTGAGATATACGTTTCATACTTTATTTAAAAAAGTCTCATCGGTCGCTAAAATAATACATGCAATTAATTCATCTTATTATTTCAAATCTGACTACCAAAACAGTCAGTTTGAGCTAATTTTTTACTCTGTCTCTTACTTATCTATATTATGTTCTTAATCAGCTGGAGGAAATTGAATCAAAATTTTCCAGAATGATTCATATGCCAAGTGACATGGCATATAATGCGGGGTATCTTAATATGAAATCTCTCAATATTTTTTTCTGATTTTCTGATAGTAACCATAAAATAGTATAAAGTACGGGAGCTGAACAATTTCAAATTCAAAGGTATATATATATATATATTTGCATATTTCATAATTTATAATTTTTTGTGACGACATTATGTGCCGATATACACGGCACATATTGTCGCCCCAAATGACGTTAAAATGGCAGTGACAAAACCGGCACATATTGTCGCCGGCGACAATATGTGCCGTTAATGTCGAGCACATATTGTCGCCGGCGACAATATGTGCCGATAAGGTCTGCACATATTGCCGCCGGCGACAATGTGTGCAGGGGCGACAATATGTGCCGTAACAACATTCCCCGATTTTTAAAAACATGGTCTGTCACTTTGTATTAATTAACTTCCTGTTACTAAAATTCACTTGCGACCATCGAGTTTCCCAGTTTTCCAGCCGTGATGTTAAAACATGTTACATGCATTTTTTACAAAATTGTAAAATGTAACTCACCTCCTGATGTCTGTCTCTTGGAAAATGTGATGAAGAACGCTAATGTAATTATGATCAATAATGTAATTATAAATATAACAATAAATGTAAGATTCAACGTTTGTTTGCGTTTCATCGTTCAAGATTAGAATGTCCAAACTGAAGAAAGACTAATATAACAATACAGAAGAGACACTAATTGTTATCTATTTCAAAAGAATCCTTATCATTCGGGAAGTAAACTTCATACGAGGCACAAAAAGGAGTCTAAATATCATTTTTTTTTTAATGAGCAATTTTTTAACAACAAATAATGTAATTAATATACAATATTTACAATAATCAGGCATATATTTACTGACATTCATTTCAACTTTTCCTGAAATGAGAATTTTATCTTTTTTATTCTGGAGTTGAAGTTTTGGCTTACCGTATAACTGTGTAGGCTTCACCCACTAATCTGTCTAGTTTCTATTTATCCCGGATATACAATAAAGGCACTGGAAGGTGGATTTGTACCAAAATGTATAACGTAATAATCGAAACCTGATGTCATAATTCGTAGCTACACATTTTCTGGCGGAAACGGTTTGAACCTACAGATCCCACGTTTTACTTATTGAGTTCACGATCATCAATCTATTCATTGTTTTTGCTTACAATACTCAAAATGATTTTTTTATTTTCTAACCCTTAAAAAATTACTATAATCGGAAATACTATGAATTCTCAAATTGAGTATTAACCTCCTTAAAAGTGCTGTAAAATATTGCATTATCTTGGACTCGAAAAAAATCAAATGTTATCTGCACATCATTCTTCCTAAGATAGACACTGTTTCAATGCACATTCCAAAGCACATTTGAAAAAAACAGGAATCGGTTGTGCATAGGCTGATTTGACAGCTTTTCTTTTGTGACTAAATAACAAACTTGCAGACGTGAACTTTTTAATCTGGAAATTTTGTAATTAATAGGACGATAAAGTAAACATTTTTCGTTTTAAGATTATAAAATTATATATTAACTCAAAATTTCAAAAAAATATATTAACTCAAAAATTTTTAAAAATCTAATTGATAACAGGTTCATTTCTGTTAAGTTTAAGATTGCCCATCCTTACTTCCATCGTAAAAAATATACAGATAGCTTTAATTTAATCGGCGAGAAACATTTGCGCTTTTTGAAAGGACATTTGCGCTTTTTTAAAAGGACATTTGCGCTTTTTTAAATGGACATTTGCGCTTTTTGTAAAAAGGATATTTGCGCTTTTACAAAAAGACATTTGCGCTTAATTTTTTTAAACTGGAACTACATATGCTTTTTCAGATGTAATTTAATTTAATTAAAGGTATGTTTAACTTATTTAAAGGTGTGTTTGATTTATTTGAAGCTAAGTTAAATTGATTAAAGATAGGTGTTATAGTTCAGCTGAACCTATATTTAAAATAATTACACCCATCTTCAAAGGAATTGTACCAATCTTCAACTTAAGTAATCCTATTTTTAACTGTGTTTTACCTATGTTTAAATGAATTTAACATATCTTTATACGAACTGCACCATCAAAGACAATGTACTTTGGTATAAATGCAACAACATTAATTTAATTAAGAAATGTTCAATTCTTTTAAAGATAGTTTGATTGATGCATATCTTTTCTTTAATTACACCGATACCTTTATTTAAATTAAATATTTCCGATACAACCGCTTAAATATTTATGCAGATCATGCCGAGTTAGTTTCTAAATCAGAGGCTGGATTTCGTAAAGGTTTTTCTACTGTAGATAACATATTTCTATTGCATGCTCAAATAACCATATATTTTTCATTTGGTAAAAAACTATATTGTACCTTTAGAGACTTTCAAGGTGCATTTAAATGGAAATTCATATTTCAATACGATATTTTTTGTATTCTGAAACATTGGGCCGATGCCACTGCTGGTGGACCAGAGCTCCCCGAGGGTATTTACAAGCCCAATAGTCAGACTTGTCTGACATGCAAATTTTACCTTGCGTGTCATAAAAACTGACCGTTTTTATCAAAATTCTAACCACTTAAAAATACTGTGACTTCATTCCGCGTATGGCACTCGGTAGATGTCATTGGTACTGGATTTGGCTTCCTATTTCGATATTTTTGGAAATTAGTACTTTTTTTTAACTACTTTTGGTTTATGGCTTTCCAAATTATATGATTTCAATGCTGCTGATGAGAGGTTACTCCTTGAAACACGTGTGCAGCATAACGAAATATTCTGTTTTTATGAAACTTCGGTATTTTTTTTTGTACTGTTATTAAACGACAATAAATTGTCGTCTATTGTGTACAAAACAATGTTTTCATTGCACTTTCAATTTCCTCCAAAAATTTACGGGGATTGATATGTTTAATCGATAGTCTATGAAAACGGAATGAGTTTCATCTGGGATAGTCAAATCTTAATGGATAGACAGGATTTAGAGACATTAATTACACAACAATTAATTGATCTATTTATTCAACAATGGTTTTCTCAAATGGGCAACTCATCTAGAGGTTATTTTTACTTAGAATATAAAAGTGAAGTTGGTTTAGAGAAGTATTTACTACGTTTAAATGAGTGTGATAGAGCATATATATCTAAATTGAGATGTTAAAATTCAATATTCCCCATCGAAACGGGAAGATGGGCCAACGTAATGAGAGAAAAAAGAATATGTCATCTATGTGGGAATGGTCTTGGTGATGAATTTCACTGTCTTTTTATATGTGAAAACCAGGTTTTAAAGAATTTCCTTGAGAAATGTATTCCGTCGTACTATACTGTCTATCTAAGAGATTACAAATTGAAACTGCAATGTTGAACTATATAAAAATTTAGCAAAGTATTTGAAATTCCTTTTCTCACTTTCTTATTTAAAAAATACAAAACTTTCAGTAAGCGACAGTAAGGCTGTATTCTCTGTCATATTGGTTATTAAACTTTGTATTAATATATTACATAATATTCTGTATTTGTGTATTGAAATTTTGTAGTGGATTACCAGAGACATGTGTTTTTTCTATGTTTGTATGTTTATGTTTTGTCCTCTTGTACACCTTAGTGTGTCTGGGGCTAAATAAAGTATTGTCTTGTCTTGTAATTCAATTAAAGATATGTGCAAAAATACTTGAATATACTATTTACTAAAACCAGATTCTGTTTGTCACAAGATATTCAACGAACGATCCAATATAATGCAACATACTGATGCATGATCATTAAAAGGGTTAGCTCCTGAATTTCAAAGTTAATAAAATTTCAGAAAAAAATGCGATTTTTTTGCTAGATAATTGAAAAAGCTGATTTTAAGCGAAAAAAAATGATATCCCAGTTGTTTAATTTTTATGAAATAAGTGTTATCAGGAAACTGATCTCTCGATTTTTCATAAGTTTTACCATTCGATTTTTCATAAGGTTTCACCAGGAAAGAGTGCGAAAGAATAAATCGCATTTGATTAAATTTTTTTCAGAATGCTTATAAAAGTGTATGAAATAAAATAATGACAATGAAATAGGATATTTATTCATTGGCAAAAAAATATAATGCTTTTGAATGGAAAAAACTAGAGCTAGGAGTCTGGCAGAAATACATAAACATGACCAGTGAACATCCTTAATAGAACATTTGCGATGATCAGAATCTAGGATTAGTACTTGTTTTTATCATATTGATCTGCTTACATATTTAAACATGCTAAAGGTTCAATTTCAGAATCATATCATGAACTAAGTTTCGACATAAATTCGTCGAAACGTTAACTAAAGAAAAACGTTGACGACCTTGTTTTTTTTTACATCATTCTTTTAGAATGAAATTACGGAATTTAATTATCACTTTTTTTTAACGGAGGCAATTTCAACCCCTTCTGTTAAATAAAGCCGCTCATTTGTACCTATCTTTGTAATTCATCATTTGTTGCAAGGCCCATAGAGATGAAACTGTGGTCCTTATGAACCTTAACAAAGGCACTACACTTTACTGTTAAGATGAGTAGTACCCATGTTTAATAATATAATCCTAATCTAAGCAGAACCACAATCCAAAAACATATACTAAACCTTATTATATTCCAACCTAGCAATGAAGCATTTTATTCGGAAACTTGCAATATCTAGAAAATGTTGCATACATGTAAGGCTGTCCTAAGCTGATTTTGGCCCATCGTTTAAATTCTATTGGTAATTTGTTCTCTATCAACTTTACACATATTTCGGTACATGGATTTCCAAGGGTTTTGATTCTATCTGCACTGAAGAGACATGAGTTGTCGAAATGCCCATATGCAGAAACTAATTTAACAGAAACTTCGGTATTTTGTAATTTATTACCACTGGGCTGGTGCATTGAAGGGACATAACTTGTCGAAATTGGCATATGCAGAACTTAAATTCGCAGTTACTTCTGCATTTGTTATTCATCGCCTATAAACTTACCCTTACTCTTAAACTCAGCTAAAGCCATGATATAATTCATAGGAGTAACCATATAGTTTAGCTTTTAATTACCTAACCATAACCAATATGTAGGGTGTCCGAGCGATGTATTTCGGAATTTGGGTTTATGGAAAACACACTGCTGCAATATACATTTTGGAAAAAGGAGGTCATGTCCTGTAGTAATTCACTAAAGCCACAATTCATTTTATATAGGATCAAAAAATTTTCCTAAAAACGGTTAAAACTGCTACAAAATTTTAAAAAAAATATTATAATTTTATGTGGATAATTTGTTCAATTATCTGTAACAAAAAACTAATTTTTCATACGGTAGTTGCATTTTAGTTAAAATTAAAAGAAATTTGTTTGAAAATGTAAAAGTTATTTGGCTTTTTATGAAAATGTCGTTGATAAAGGTTGACGTTCATTTTTAAAATTCATGGCGAAAATATAAAGATAAATTATAGAAGTGAATAACTTTTTGCATTCTGTAATTCATATAACTATTTCAATGTCTTTTCTTTCGCATATTTTAGATTTCTACTGTTTTCTATAACATCAAATAACGTCCCTTTACGAGAAATAAGGGTCATCTAGACGAAAATTTTCTAGTACGACTGATACAAATATGAAATTTGAAATAAGACGACATAACTATCAAATTAAGTCGACATAATTATCATTAGAACCCAATGTGAAAAACACATTCAAACAACTTCACATCTGAATCTGTTTGCTAATTGGAACCAAACTTACTCGCAATAGTCCTTGCGTGGCCCCCTAAAAAAATTGTGTCCGGCCATCCCGCGTCTAAATCAAGATGGGTGCCAGCGGGGAACATAGTTATCATAGGACCCTATGGGAAGGCATTCAAAACTCTTTTCTTCTGAATTGAACCAAACGTGATCACAATAGTTCTTGGATGGTCCCCTTAAAAATTGCATCCTTCGTGTAAGCACCTCGCCAGCGCAGAACATAGTCTAACTTAGGACTCTATAAGAACGTTTTCCTCTGAAATTTTCCTCAGAGCTTTTCCTATGAAACTGCTTTGCCAATTGTATCCAGACTTGGCTACAATAGGCCTTGTAAGGTCTCCTTTAAAAATTATGTCTTGCTATTCAGTTCTTCATACAAGTTGGCGATTAGCTGGGAACATAGTTAAACATTGGCTGCTATGGGAAAAAGATTGAAAGAACTTCTCTGAAACTACTTTTTTTAATTGAAAAAAAACTTGATGAAAAAGACCTTTTTTGTTCCCCTTTGAAAAAAAATGTGTCATGCAGGTAAGTCATATCCAAGATGATTGCCGGTGTTGAACTTAATTAACATTGGACACTATGAAAATATTCAAAGATCTTCTTTAACTACTTATGGCCGATTGGAATCAAAATGAATCACAGTAGTAGTATAGGCCGTATAGGGGAGGTTCTAAAGTCGTATTTGCGGCAAAGCCGTGCAGTGCAGCACCGGAAATTACGTGACCGGATGTATAACATAATTTCATTGCGCATGCGCAACCGGAAGTAACCTTAATTGAAGCCTTATTCGGCCATATTAACCGGAAATGACGTGTTGAAACAAGACATAACCCTACAGGAGTGTTGTTTAGCATAACTGAAGCAACCAAAAGTGGCTGTGTCCCCAATTGCACACCGGAGGTGACCCTAATTGAAGCCCTATTAGGCCATATTGACCGGAAATGACGTGTTGGAACAACACGTGACCTCACAGGGGTCTTGTATAACCTTAGAACATTTCACATGCATGGGATAAGTGGATATTAATGTTGACTTAATCAGAGAATTATGTCGACTTAATATGCAATTATGTCTACTAAATCAGATAATTATGTCGACTTAATTGGATAATTATGTCGACTTAATCAGAAAGTTATGTGTACTTGCATGATAATTAAGTGGCAAGTGGATGGCGGATTCTGTTCAAACAATACATTTTCGCACTTTTTTCTGATCAAATTATGTGTACTTAATTAAGAATTATGTTGACATAATTAAGTAGCATGTTGACATAATTCGCAAAATATGTAGACTTAATTAAGTGATAAGTAGGGGCAGATATATGCCACCATACGAATCAATATTTTAAATTACTGTTGCACAATGGCAATATGCACTGAACATTCTTGAAAGTTTCATTGAATTTCACCATATGGTCTAGGAGGAGTTATCGCCACAAAGTGTATATCCCTATGGCGGATATAATAACGAACAGACAGGCGGAAAAACGGACGAACGGACGGGCGAACGGGCGGGCAAATAGACACAATGATAACTATATACAGCCCGCTAAAGCGGGGAGAGTGTCATAAAAGATTTATAACAAGTCACTTGAAAGAGATAACGCACGAAGAGCAGATAGTTAAAGAAAAGGCAACGAACAGATTAAACTGTGCCAGACGAGATTGGAAGCTGATACATGTGTGCTTTCAGGGTAATTTTAGTTCCTGGAACATATTTCAAAATACGGAAGGAACGCAATGATTACATAAAAGTCCAGAGACAAGTTCAACAGAAAACAACAAAGTACCGATAAAGGGCGAATAGGTCATAGGATACCAGCTAAGCATGGAAACGGTTGCATGTGTGCTTTCATAGTGATATTTTCCCTAGAAAAGTCAGTTCTTGTATCAACAAAACCTTCAAATCGAAGCACTATATCCTTACAACTACTCTCAAAGACGTTTCGAACGCGAAGGAATGAAAACAAAAAACTTTTCTGCAAAACCTTAATCGATCACCTTCTACTCGTGACGTCAGCAAAAACAGATTACGCTGCCATTCGCATTTCAATTTTACATTTGGTTTTTTGTCTCGCCCGCGACGAAAGTCGCGGAAAGCGAGACATCGACGTGCAAAGTATGACGACGGCGACGGCGAAGGCGTTAACTTTTACTAAATACAGGATATTTTGAAATTCCTTTGATGTAGGAACATCATATTTGGTCCAGTTGTAGTACTGATCAAGTGATACCTGACGGACATAACGTCCTGTGACCTTGACCTCAATTTCACGGTCTAGTGGCCAAGTTACGTTTTTCTGCTTAAATCCATTTTCCAATAAATAGAAGTGGTAGGTTGATAATATTTGGTATGTATGTTGGTCTTGGGTAGTACATGTCAATCTGGCAGGTGACTTTTGTCCTTGATCTCAATTTTATGGTCTAGTGGCCACGTTAAGTTTTTCTGCTAAAGTCCATTTCTCAATAATTAGAAGTGGTAGGCTGATAATATTTGGTATGAAGGTTGGTCTTTGGTAGTACATGTCAATCTGGCAGTTGACTTTTGTCCTTGACCTCAATTACACGGTCTAGTGGCCACGTTAAGTTTTTCTGCTTAAGTCCATTTTTCAATACCTAGAGGTGGTAGGTTGATAATATTTGGTATGTTGGTTGGCCTTAGGTAGTACATGTCAGTCTGGCAAGTGACTTTCGTCCTTTACCTCAATTTCACAGTCTAGTGGCCACGTTAAGTTTTTCTGCTTAAGTCCATTTCTCAATAACTAGAATTGGTAGGTTGATAATATTTGGTATGTATTTTGGTCTTTGGTAGTACATGTCAGTCTTGCAGTTGACTTTTGTCCTTGACCTCAATTTCACGGTCTAGTGGCAACCTTAAGTTTTTCTGCTTAAGTCCAATTCTAAATAACTAGAAGTGGTAGGTTGATAATATTTGGTATGTAGGTTGGTCATAGGTAGTACATGTCAGTCTGGCAGGTAACTTTTGTCCTTGACCTAAATTTTACAGTCTAGTGAGCATGTTCACTTTTCTGATTAGTTCTTTTAGATTTCACATCAATTAAAAGGCGAGCAGGGACGGGCGAGACATTTTTAGGGTCTTCATTTGTTTTTTTTTATTAAAATTTTAGAACATCTTTTAATTTCACCACTTTAAAAGAACGAACTTGGAAATATCCTATCTGATTTTTTCTTTGCCTATCCTCTCCCCATACAATCACTTTCCGAGCCTCGAAGATGTAATGTTTGCCTTTCTCGGAATTGTTTTCTTCAGTTTTGGAGATGATAAACCTTGTCGAAAGTCTCAATGTACCATTCCGCAGAATATCTTCCACTCTGGCAATAACATGCCCGGTAATTGAACAAAATGAATGAAAGACTTCTATATTTTTCGTATTTTGTTATACAAACTTATACTTGTCAGTACATGTAGTTGTTTCGGTGATAGTGACAATCGAACTTGCATTACAGGATCATATGTTCGACTCGAATGCTCCATGCTCAGGATTATTTCAACTCTCAAGGTCATGATCACCGTTACCTATCAAAAATCCACAGTTCACCAGTTAGTACATTTATATATGTAGTTTCAACAACCAACCATTTTAACCTCAAAAGACTTCACATGAATAAGTATAATTTTGGGGGCTTTTTCTTGTGGCGCTTTTAAAATTATAACTTGTACATTTATTTATATTTTATATAAGAAATGTTTCATAACAATTTTTTTCATTTTTATCAGCCCTATAGCTCACGCTATAAATGAGGTCATATATAATTCCAATTTTCCTGATATATTTGCTATATATAATGCTGGTCATGTTGGAGTCTTAAATCTCCATAGCCAAATAGACAGAAAGATTTCAACATAATTAAATACAATTGATTCGAAGTTTTGCACAATTGAATGACAGAAATCTGAATACACAGTGCTCTTTATCATAACATACATTTGTGTTGTGCCAAGTATCAGATTCGGGGATAACATGCAGTGTCTCATTTATTCCCTCTCTTCAGGCATGATCAGTGAATGGGGAATGGAGAACGGGTAAACGGCAAATATGGAATAAGTAAATGACGATAAAAACCAAAAAGGAAAATTGGTGAAAAATATGGAATAGGGAAATGGGTAAAAATAAGGAGTAGGGAATAGGAAAATTACAAATTCGAAATAGGGAATTACCCACAAACTTTTAGCCTATTGCAATTTCATATACCATTCCAAACAACCTGTGAGCTATTCATACATGTAGCTCATTGTAGGTTGACATAACATTCTAGACAGCCTGCGAGTTATTTTTAGCACATGTTAGGTTGACATCATATATACTAATTACTTCTAAAGCTGTTTTCAGCCAATTAGCAGAAAAAATACCATCATATAATAAAACAAGTTATTTATTCTTCTATATATCCAGGTGGATACTGAATTGTCAGCCATGGCGGACAACTAGGCGTTTTGCAACATTTTCCCGGTTTTGGATCATTCAAAACACACTCTGGTGGAAGATTCCATCTTACACATCTAGAATATACAAAAAAACTAACTTAAGATGACATAACAATACATTGGCAAAAAATACCTAAGCTAAAACTGTGTTTTAAAGCTATAAAAAGAGGTTTGATGTTTCATGGTTCATTTCAAGAAATGTTCATATGTAGTTGAAATTCTGTTAAAATGGTTTATACCATATAGTTTTCCTAAAGTTGATATATGCCACAAATGTGTTGTTTGTACGCTATTCCAAGGCAGGGCAGTGGACGAAATAAAAAAATAGTAATCGTTTTAATGATGTAGAAATGTTACTTTTTATATTGTTAACCATAGATGCATAATTATAAAAGTTATTTTCAATGAAAACAGTTCAAATTTGTTTCATTCCTACATTTTGATTTATATGAAAACAACGTAGATTGCCGCAGGTGAACGAATAGATGCAAGTACAAATGTATAATGCACAAATCGGCATAAAAGATCAATTTAGTGTTTGGATTTCAAAGTGGATCCCCCAAACAAGGTCATCTTTTGATTCGGACCAAAATTTGTATACGAATTTCAAATATCCCTGTTAATCCATGTGCAAATTTTTATGTCCACTCTTTATAACGTTTCTCCAGAATAAAAATTCAAACACGATCTAATTTCTTATTTACTATGCATTCTTCTGGGGATTCTTTAAGTAATCAGATTTGTATAAAACGAAACTGTCAACCAATGACCCCAAACGAATACAAAACGGCCACCACCCTTATATTACACTTCAAATTCTTATTAACACATGCCAAAAAATCATTAAATTTCAAAAAATCATTAAATGTAAAAAAATCATTAAATTAAACGAATTGAAAATACTAAAAGTAATACATGCAGTGAGCACAAATCACTCGAGTGCTAAAAATATAATGGAAAGTCCATTTTCTCCCTATTTAAGAACTTGAAAAAACTGGATCCTGAAAAAGGACATATTCAGAAATCAATTTCATATGTTTTATACGATGTATAATTGTATATTTTATAATACTTCTTAAGTTTGTTTCCGCCCATGTCATTTGAGGGTAGCTATAATGTTTTTCATTATCATGCAGTTTTGACAAGGAGAGGGAGAAAGTTTTTTAAGCAATGTTTATAGATTAACAAAGGACAGTTGTATATCTTTGCAGCATAAGATACATGGTATGTAAAATGTAAAAAAAAAATCCGCAAGTGTTAGAAATAAGATTTGTTAGCGTTGCTGTGTCATCACACACAATTTGTTTATTTGAGGAGATGACAATTTACAGGGGAGACAATTACTTCCCGGCCTGATTCCTAGTCTACTAGGTATGTAAATATCAATTTATTTAATTTGCATTTCCGAATATTTTATTGACTATAAAGTAATTGGACAACAGGCTAGGCCTAGGTCTTTTCCCAACTATGATGGAATATACATTTATATCCAAGAATGTAAAACAAGAAATAATTTAAACCAACCATACGGCATATAGCTCAATCATCTTAATGTTGGTTAATCGAATAACAGCATTTTATGCTTACATAAGCCAGAGTATTTTGGCAAGGATAGTTACCTGACAGACGTGCAGAAGCAAAACATTTTTGTTGTTGAGAATGAATCAAGATTAGCATTTTCAAAAAGCGATTAATGTGTTTGCTCTTGAGGTGATAGATAGGTACTAATATTCATATGCACGAGATTTTTGGCTAAGTCGGCACAATTGAAGAACCAATCCTACCAACCTGAAATCTGCATACTAGAGGCTCAGATACTGAGCCTGGATCGCTCACCTGACAAAATGCTTACAACAGGTGATGTTAATCTCATAAGATCCTATGTTAAATATGTTCTGTGCTTGAGGTCTTGATTTTATCAGATCAAAACAAAATAAGCAATCTTAGTTTGACTGAATTTGCTTCAATCATTTCAGCATATGTGATGAAAAAGATGTTTTCATATTGGGGTACCATTTTTAACCAAGTTCCATGCTGGGAGCCATTTTTTTGTCGGATCCCAACAAAATGAGCAGTCTTTTTAAAGGACCTTCCATACATCATTTCTGTAAAGTTAAGTTTAATTTGCTTCAATAATTTCAAAGCAGATGTTGAAAGTGCGGTCATGTTTTTATCGGATCGGAACAAAATGAGCAATCTTTGTGAAGGACCTTCGATACATCATTCCTGTAAAGTTTAGTTGAATTTGCTTCAGTGGTTTCAGAGGAGAAGATGAAAATGTGAATTTCCAATAGGGCCAATGTTAAACTATGTTTCGCTCTGGCGGCCATGTTTTTTGTCGAATCGGAAGAAAATGAGCTATCTTTTAAAGGACCTTTAGTATATCATTGCTGTAAAGTTTTGTTGAATTTGCTGCGGCAGTTTCAGAGGAGTTGCTGAAAATGTGATTTTTCCCATAGGGGCCTATGTTAAACCTAAGTTCTGCACTGGCGGCCATGTTTTTTATCGGATTAGACCAAAATGAGCTATCTTTGTAAAGGACCTCACATACATCATTCATGTATTTGGTTAAATTTGCTTCAGTGGTTTGAGAGGAGAAGATGAAAATGTGAATTTCCCATATTGCCAATGTTAAACTATGTTCCGTGCTGGCGGCCATGTTTTTTGTCGAATCGGAATAAAAATAACTATCTTTGTAAAGGACTTTTAGTACATCATTCCTGTAAAGTTAGGTTGAATTTGCTTCAGCAGTTTCAGGGGAGTTGCTGAAAAATGGGATTTTTCCCATAGG
Source organism: Modiolus philippinarum (assembly GCA_002080025.1). Lineage (NCBI taxonomy): Eukaryota > Metazoa > Mollusca > Bivalvia > Mytilida > Modiolidae > Modiolus > Modiolus philippinarum. The sequence goes on from MJUU01025358.1 coordinate 22,424, forward strand.
GTTCTATGTTAAACCTAAGTTCTGCGCTTGGAGCAATGTCTTTTATCAGATCGGACCAAAATGGGTTATCTTTGTAAAGGACCTACCATACATCATTCCTGTAGAGTTTGGTTAAATTTGCTTCAGTGGTTTGAGAGAAGAAGATGAAAATGAGAATTTCCCATAGGGCCAATGTTAAACTATGTTCCGTGCTGGCGGCCATGTTTTTTTGTCGAATCGGAATAAAATGAGCCATCTTTCTAAAGGACCTTTTGTACATCATTCCTGTAAAGTTTGGTTGAATTTGCTTCAGCAGTTTCAGATGAGTTGTTGATTTTTCCCATAGGTCCTATGTTAAACCTAAGTTCCGCCCTGGCGGCCATATTTTTTATCGGGTCAGAACGAAATGAGCAATCTTTGTGAAGGACCTTCCATACATCATTCCTGTAAAGTTTGGTTGAATTTGCATCAGTGGTTTCAGAGAAGATGAAGATGTGAAAAGTTAACGGACAAACGGACGACGGACGCCAAGAGTAGGCAATAGCTGACACTGACCCTTTGGGTCAGGTGAGTTAACAAAAGGAACATTATGGCCACATTCGGTTTCACAGTTAAAATACCGCCCAATATCAAACTAAAATGTAGGTTCACTGCTGATTGAACTCCTGGAAAGGACAAAGGCCTTAAGAATACAGTTTTAACTAGATCCATTGAATGACTGTTGTTTCAATGTTTGGTTCCAACAAGGTCAAATTATATCACAATTTTTTTTAACACAATCTGATACACAATTCTTAAACAGACCCGTTTTAATCAAGTATAGTCCAAATTGCCTTATATAGTCCAAAATTTCCTTGAAAAGATTTTCAAGAAGGAAATTGTACCCTTTTTGCCAATTAACGTTGTTGCAACTGCATATATCAGACACACTATAGAGACATATCCGGGGACAAGAAACACACAAGGAAACGGATAACATTCAACCAGAAAATGTTAGAAACGTAGGTCTGAACAACAAATCAAGTTTGGACTTTGATAGAGAATGGGCTCTATAGATATTCAACAGGTAAACAAAGTTCAACAAAACAAAAAGTAAAAAATGAAAATATCCTGATATTATTTCAGACAATTTGCAAGACATTCCATTTAATTGGGGTATTTCAGGGTAAACATAAAAATCTTACAGCCATTATCAATAAAATGGAGAATTATACAAGAGAGTTACATTGAAGTTGATGTTGCAAGTCAATGTTAATGTTGGGTGATTGCTAAATAAACCAGAGGCTCCCAGGAGCCTGTATCACTCACCTGGCTTTCAGTTGCCACAATCAAGATAACATTGTAAGTTATACAGTTGATCCTCAGTTTCTAAACCTTGCGTAGCTCAAACACCTCCAATATCTTGAACTGTTTTTAAAGTCTGATCATGTTTTACTATATTTCTTTGTTGGGCTTTTTGACAAAAAACGTTCTTGCTAAGGATCACCTCCGACACCAGTTTTGAAGTCGAGATGTCATTTTGTAAATGGCAGTCAACAAACAATTTTCAACATCAGTTTTGAAATCGCAACATCAATATCTACTTGGAAATCAAATTTCATTGCAATCGGACAAGGTTGAATTTTTCCACCTTTTTGGCGGCCATTTTAAAAATGGCGGTCAACGAACAATTTGTAAAATCAGTTTTGAAGTTACGACATAAAGACCAATTTGGAAACCAAATGTCATTGAAATCGGACAATGTCGAATTATCCGGCCTTTTTTGGCAGCCATTTTGACTAGAGGCTGCCATGAGCCTGTATCGCTCACCTGGTGACTGGTTTTATTCATTGTCACCAATAGACCACCCATTGATACTATAAATCAGTTCACCAGATGTTACATTTTCATTCTTGGATGAGATACAAATCACAAACTTTGGAAGGGATCACCCAAAGACAATTGTAACCAAGTTTGGTTCCAATTGGCTCAGTAGGTTCAGAGGAAAAGACATTTGAATGCATTTCCCATAGAGTCCCTGTGTTAAACTATGTTCCCTGCTGGCGGCCATCTTGAATGAGGTATGAACATAAAAATCACAGACTTTGAAGGGAAACATCTAAAGACTATTGTAACCAAGTTTGGTTCCAATTGGCTCAGTGAGTTCAGAGGAGAAGATATTTGAATGCATTTCCCATAGGGCCCCTATGTTAAACTGTGCTCCACACTTGCAGCCATCTTGGATGAGGTACGAACGTAAAAGTCACAAACTTTAATTTGGTTCACTTTGACTTGGTAGTTTCAGAGAAGATCTTTGAATACATTTCCCATAGGGTCCTATGTTAAACTATGTCCCGTGCTGGCGACCATCTTGGATGAAGTACGAACATAAAAATCACAAACTTTAAAGGGAACCATCCAAAGACTACTTTGACAAAATTTGATCCCCATTGGCTCAGTGGTTTCAGAGGAGAAGATCTTTGAATGAATTTCCCATAGTGTCCTATGTTAAAGTATCTTCCCAGCTGGCAGCCATCTTGGATGAGATGTGAATCTGCTGGACATATGTAGAAATTGTAGTTCTGGAAAATCTCAACACTTTTGCAATTCACATTTAACCTTTATCTCAAACAGTTTTTGAAATAAGAGCGAAAACGTTAAAAATTTTGGAAATTCAAAGAAAAAGCGGCAATAACTCCTATGTTGGTTGTCATATTTTCTTCAAAATTGCATGACATGTAGATCTTACTATGCTGATCATTTTTGTTATATAAAATTCACTTCTATCTGCTACCATTTTTAATGTATAAGACTAAAAGTAACGAAAAACTGAATTTTTTACGGAAAAGGGGCAATAACTCCAAGACGGGTAAACGGATATTCTTCAAAATTGCAGGGCAGAAAGAACTCATCATGCTGATCATTTTTACTTCGTCAGAATTTTGATATCTGTAATGGTTTCGGAGTAATTTGCAAAAAAACAGCAATTTACCCCTATGTTCTATTTTTAGTAACAGCAGCCATGTTGTTTGCTCTACGGATATAAAAATCATAAACTTGAAAGAACATTCCCTGGTAATGACTCAGGCCAAGTTTGGTTAGTATTGCCCCAGTAGTTTCAGAGGAGAAGATCTTTGAATAAAAATTGACGGACGGACGGACGACGGACGCCGAGTGATGGCAAAAGCTCACATAGCCTTTGGCCGGGTGAGCTAAAAATTGCAGTCAACGAACAATTTCCAACGCCGGTTTTGAAGTCGCAACATCAATATCTATTTGGAAACCAAATTTCATTGAAATCGGACAATGTTGAATTTTCCCGCCTTTTTTGGCAGCCATTTTGAAAACGGTGGTCAACAAACAATTTTCAACACCGGTTTTGAGGTCACAACATCAATATCTACTTGGAAACCAAATTTCATTAAAATCGGACAATGTTGAATTTTCACGCCTTTTTTGGCGGCCATTTTGAAAATGGCGGTCAAGGCACAATTTTCAATATCAGTTTTGAAGTCGCCATAGCATGGCAAACATTTTATCAATTTACACTTAACCTTCACCTTCTATAGTTTTGGAAATAAAAGATGAAAAATAAGAAAATCGTAAAAATTCGGTGAAAAAAGGGCAATAACTATTACAAGGGTTTATGGATTTTCTTCAAAATATCAGGATGGGTAGATCTTGATATGCTGAACATTTTTGCAATCTACACTTGACCTCTATCTGTCACACTTTTTGAAATAAAAAATAAAAGATGAAAAAATTTTGAAAATTTAACGGAAAAAGGGCTATAACTCCGAGATGGGTTTTCAGATTTTCTTTAAAATTGCACAGTGCATAGATCTCATCATGCAGATCATTTTTACTCCATGTCAGATTTTTGATATCTGTAACGGTTTTCGAGTTATTAGCCAAAAACTGCAATTTACCCCTATGTTCCATTTTTAGCAATGGCGGCCATGTTGTTC
>MJUU01025358.1:26386-68345 GCA_002080025.1 Modiolus philippinarum
CCCAGTGGTTTCAGAGGAGAAGATTTTTGAAATTGTTGACAGGCAGACAGACAGACAGACAGACGGACGACGGAAGACGGATGCATAGTGATGGCAAGAGCTCACATGGCCGTTTTGGCCAGGTGAGCTAAAAACGTGTGGGTCACCATTCCTGTTTTTTTTCTAGAATTGAGGTTAAAGTTTGCTTATTATACCCCCGCTTGAAAATTTAGGGGTATATTGTGATGGGGTTGTCCTTTCGTCTGTCCGTTACACCTGAGGGCATCCATCTCTTATCCGCTACTCCTTCTGAACCAGTGAAAATATTTTCATGAAACTTTAACACAGTCTTTATGACATAATGTAGATACGCACCTTCTATTTCATAAATTGATTGATTTTTTGGGTTTCACATAACAAAACATGGACTTAATCATTACATTTCTAGCGGGTACTCATCTCTTATCCACTCCTCCTCCTGAACCACTGAAAAGATTTTCATAAAACTTTAACACAGTCTTTATTACATACTTTAGATGTGCACCTCCTATTTCAGAATTTGATTTGATTGATTTTTGGGGTTTCCCATAGCAAAACATGGACTCAGCTATTACATTACAAGTAGGTTCCCATCTCTTATCCGCTACTTCTCCGGAACCACAGAATAGATTTTCATGGAACTTTAACATAGTCTTTCTGACATAATGTAGATATGCACCTCCTATTTCAGAATTTGATTTGATTGTTTTTTGGGGTTTCCCGTATCAAAACATGGACTTAATCTTCCTATCTCTTATCTACTACTCCTCCTGAACCACTGAATATAATATAATGTAGATGTGCATCTCCTATTACATAATTTGATTTGATTGATTTTCAATTTCTGGAATCAAATGGGGATGAGGGGGGTATATATTAGTGAGCCTTGCTCACAGTTTTTCTAGTTTTTAATCATTTTTTTCACATATATTTATGAGTTTATGACACGATCTATAAATAACAACGAAAAAATATTTAAGTTACAATGCTTTAAACAGATTATTTTACGAAGTGTCCTGATTAAACATTTGTTAAGAGAAAAGGGAACTAATTCGCGGCAAAGTGGGCAAAATTAGACGTTTCATAACTGTTAGTTTATTCTGAAGTCACAAAGGTAAAGCTGTCAAATTACTGTTCCGGTCCGAAACCAAACATAACCCGTATCGGACTCTTTATTTTTTCAAATGCGCGATTGAATTGGGCAGCGCAAATTGGGAGATAAAAGCGGAAAAAAATAAAACAGAAAAACTGTGCAGTAAAAAAAATCACGTCAAGTCAAACTTTTAAAATAGCTTTTCCACAATGGCAATATGCACTGAACATTCTGTGAAAGTTTCATTGAATTTCACCAAGTGGTCCAGGAGCAGTTGTCGCCACAAAGTGTGTTTCCCCAGGGCGAACGGAATAACGAACAGACGATCGGACACCATGATCACTATATTCCGCCCCGCTAAAGCGGGGTATAATAAATCATGGACGTTAAGTACAGGTTGTTTTTATCCTTAGGTGATTGTTTTATTACATTATCTTGAAAAAGTACAAAATAACAAAATGCCTGAAGTAATTGTAAATTGAGTTCTGCAAATGACCATTTCGACATCTTAATTGAGGCTTTTCGATACAGATCAAATCAAAATAATTGTAAAACTTTGTAATCTGATTGAGAACAAATAACCAAAAGATCTAAATGAAAAATCAAAATCAGGCTAGCTATGCACGAGGGAGATACTCCTTAGTTTATAGCAAATTTTCTGAAATTTTGATATTTCAAGTTTCCAAAATCGGTTCACGGGTCAGCACCAAAATACTTACTGCTGGGATTGTAAATATTATAGGGGACTGACAGTCCACCAGCACAGGCATCGACCCAGTAATAATGAATAATAAAATACCGAAGTTACAGTAAATTTAGTTTCTGAATATGACCATTTCCATAACTTATTTCTATTCATTGCAGATCAAATAAAAACATATCGAAAACCATTGATTTAAAACATATAAACGTATGAAACATCACAACGGCTTGAAAATGTTTTCGGAGTCATAGAGTTGATTTGAAGCGGTGGGAAATCAGTCTAAATATCACTGGAGGTAGTTATCAACGAACGATTTCACAGTTATTAATAAAACCTAGAGACAACAACGACTGTACTCCCGTTAGCAATTATATTAAAAATTGTAATATACACTAGAAATTAAGGTTTAGTAGAAATTTGTACTAAAGTCCATTAGATCTCTTCACATATCGAATATCAAGCAATTGTAATGAATAAGCTAACCTTTTTTACCTTTTTGACCTTGACCTCTGACCTGACCTTAATGAAATTTTCATAATGGTGTTCAGCTTTATCTGATCAATATACATGCCAAATATGAAGATGTATTACATCTGGTTGAAAAGATAAAGGCAATTTGCACTCATTGACCTTGCCCTTTGAGCTGACCTTGAATTTGTTGGTGGATTTGTACTATGCTCTGTTAGATATTTTCACATATGGAATATTAAGCTTCTAGTTATTGTAATTAAAGAGCTAAAAATGAATTTTTGACATCTTTGACCTCACCTTAGTGAAATTTACACTATGCTGTTCAGCTTTACAGGACCAGTATACAGGCCAAGTATGAAGGTGCTATGAAGGTTAAAAAGATAACGGCAATGTTAAAATTTTTGTTATTTTTCAAATTTGCACTCAGTGACCTTGACGTTTGACCTGACCCAAATTGTTGGGGGTAGATTTGTACTCAACTCTATTAGATATTTCAGATATAAAATATCAGGCTTTTAGCAATTTTAGTTAATGAGCTATAGCAAAGTCTATATTTCGACCTTTTGACCTCCGTGACCTTTACCTTTGACATGACCTTAGTGAAATTGGCATAATTGTGTCCAGCTTTACATGATCAATACACATACCAAATATGAAGGGCTTATCACATTTGGTTCGAAAGTTATGATCCAGGTTGAAGTTACGGACAGACAGACAGGCAGACAAGGCAAAAACAATATGCCCCCGATCTAAAGATCATTAGAAGCAATGATAAAATCAGAAAAGCGATATACTAACATTGCAGAACAACAGGAAAAGGACAAAAAATAAACATAAATGCAGATACTTGATAAGACGTGAAAAATGAAGGATGAAAAATAAACTGAGTTCATGTTGTTCACTTGACTTAACATTGACTCATCTGATTCATAAATATACTACTTGGATTTTTGGATAAACCATATGTACATTAACAATGAAGGGATATGGAGTAAATGCAAATGAGACAAAGTCTCTACAAATACATTGTAAAAATAAGCAATGGAACAACGCTTTTATTGTTGTTCTTCATGTATGAATATCTGGAGACATCACCCGAAAGAAAGTGTAAGAAAAGATTTAATTGTAGGATTCATTTAAAAGAACACCATTCGGCTACATTAAAATTTCACAGGCGTCTATATTTAAGAATGAATCGGCAATGGGATCAAGTAACAACGCTTAAGCAATCTCAATTTACAGAACTTCATTTGTCATCAACGGGTCATCGTTTGGTCAAAAAGATTCATCTGTTTTATTCAAATTAACCAATGATATACTGTACATGTATCCGGATTCATTACTGATCATTTGGATCCATCAAATCGGTATGCTTATTTACCTTAAAAACTACCATTCATTAAAAGTCACATTGAATCCTAATATGTTTTGCAATGCGCATAATTCAATTTCAACCAGTAAAATCTTCCCGACCAGTGGTCAATTATGTAATTGGGATGACATTATATATTTTAATACCAGTACCAATGTCACAGACTGCCTTTTGTATATATCTCGTTCTAACATATTAAAACTAATTAAAACATCCAAGAATTTAATAAAACTATGCGCCTCTTATCACTTTCTCGTTTTCTTGTGACAATTCATTTTAGCTGTGATGGGGACCACTGTTAAAGAGAAGCTTTGTTTCTAGTTGGCCTTGCGATCTATTGTACCCGATGGTCAACTTTGTATTTATGATACCGGATGTTGTCTCTCTTCACGACCAGCTGGCACATTTTAATAATTTTGCCAATAAAGGACTTTTTTAACCAATTTTCTTATGTGACAAGAATTTTCTGGTGAATGGAACCCTGAAAATTTTCCCAAAAGGCTTCAATTTTATAAAATGATTCAACTAAGTTACCGACTGGCAGACGTCTTGGAAAGGGCAAGGATCCGGCAGACGGTCAAGTTACAGACAACAGCTAAAATAACTAGAGGCTCCCAGGAGTCTGTATCGCTCACCTGGCTTTCAGTTGCCAAAATCGTGGTAACATTGTAAGTTATACAGTTTATCATCAGTATCTCAAACTTTAGTACCTCGAACACCACCAATATCTTGTACAGTATTTAAAGTCTGATCAGGTTTTACTATACTTCTTTGTTGGGCTTTTTTGACAAAAAACGTTCTTGCTAAGGACCACTTTCAACACCAGTTTTGAAATACAAACAATTTTCAACATCGGTTTTGAAGTCACAACATCAATATCTATTTGGAAACCAAATTTCATTGAAATAGGACAATGTTTAAATTTCCCGCCTGTTTGACAACCATTTTGAAAATGGCGGTCAACGAAAAATTTTTAACATCAGTTTTAAAGTTGCAACATCAATACCTATTTGGAAACACAATTTCATTGAAATCGGACAATGTTGAATTTTCCCGCCTTTTTGGCGGCCATTTTGAAATAGCGGTCAACAAAAATGTTTAACATCAGTTTTAAAGATGCAACATCAATACCTACTTGGAAACCAAATTTCATTGAAATCGGACAATGTTTAATTTTCCCGCCTTTTGTGGCGGCCATTTTAAAAATGGCAGTCAACGAATAATTTTAAACACAGGTTTTGAAGTCGCAACATCAATATCTATTTGGAAACCAAATTTCATTGAAATCGGACAATGTTGAATTTTCGAGCCTTTTTTGGTTGCCTTTTTTGAAAATGGCGGTCAACAAACTATTTTCAACACCAGTTTTGAAGTCACCACAGCACCCTTGAATGCATTTTCCAATGTTAAACCATGTTCCTGCTGGCAGCCATCTTTAATTAGGTACGTAAATAAAAATCACAAATGATAACAGTGATCACCCAAGGACTATAATGACCACGTTTGGTTGCAATTGGTATGTTATTATAATTTTCAGCCATTGTAGGTGTTTCCTGTTGTCCCTTTTATTTCAATAGTTTTAGAGAAGAACATCTTTGAATCCAATGCATAAAGGGTGTTATGTTAAACTATGTTCCCCGCTGGTGACCATCTTAGATGAGGTATGAACATAAAATCACAAACTTTTGACAGCGACCTTGCAAGGACTATTATGACCAGGTTTGGTTCCATTTGGCTCATTGGTTTCAGAGGAGAAGATCTTTGAATGCGTTTCAAATGGGGTCTTGTGTTAAACAATGTTTACCACTGGTGACCATCCTGGATGAGGTAAGAACATCAAAATCTCAAATTTTTGAAGGCGATCAACCCAGGACTATTGTGACTTGTGTTTGGCTCCAATTGGCTCTTTTGTTTCAGAGGAGAAGATCTTTGAATGCATTTCCCACAGGATCATGTGTTAAACTAAGGTTCTGTCTGCCATCTTGGATGAGGTACGAACATACAAATCACACACTTTAAAACGTGACCAACTCAGGACTATTGTGACTCAGTTTTGTTCCCATTGGTTCAATGGTTTCAAAAGATTTAAATGCCTTTCCAAATGGTCATTTGTAAAACTACATTTTGTATGTTCCCCGCTTGAGGAATTTTGGATGAAGTACCTACATAACAAGATGTGTTTGTGAAACACTACATATGCAGATTCTACAGTAAAATATATGAAAATACCCAATATTACTCCTTTTTGACCTCTGTGACCTTGACCTCTGACCTAATTTTTTTGCATATTGGCGTTCCTCTTGACAAGACCTATACACTTGCCAAGTATTAAAATTCTTTCTTACATAGTTCAAAAGTTGTTTATTACCATAAAACACCCAATTCAACCCCTTTTTTCTGAGCAGATGAAGCCCTTTTGGGCCTCTGGTATATTGAAATGGTTTTATTTGTTAAATGTATATGTTTAAACATGCTATTAGAAACCTACAGAAAAATACTGCATCAAGATCTAACAAAAAATAAAAAAAATCATTTTTTTTCAATTTGACCCCCTTTGGGCCTCTTGTTTCTCAAAAACGGTAAATGCTACCTCAAATCTGTCTACAATACGCAGTTGCGCAATTTTATTAGCAATAACATAAAACAAACCCCGTCTCAATAGGATAATTAATAAGGATTATACGGTCAAATATGTGAAAACAGCCAATTCCATCCCTTTTTGACCTATGTGACCTTGACCTTTGACCTGACCTATTTTTTTTTTTTTTTTTTNGTCATAGCCAAGGTTAAAGTTTCGGACGCACAGACAGACACACAGACACACAGACAAACAGACACACAGACAGGACAAAAACAATATGCCCCCGATCCTCGATCTGGGGGCATAAAAATCACGAACTTTGATGGGGACCATCCAATACCTTATGTGACTAAGTTTAGTTCTGATTTGCTCATTTTTTCAGAGGAAACGGTCTTTGAATAAATTACACATAGGGTCCTATCATTAAACTATGTTCCCTGCTTGAGGTCATCTTGGATGAGGTGCGGACTAAGAGGACACCATTTTAAAGAGGACCGCCAAAGGAAATCTGACCAAGTATGGTTTCAATCAATCCAGTGGTTTATGGGGGAGAATAACTTTGAATGAAAAGTCCACAACAGACGGAAGGACGACGATTGATGTCAAAAGTTCATCATTGCATAGCCAGGTGAGCTGAAAACGGGCAACATTTGCTATCAAAGTATTTGCAGACTGAGGCAGTATATATTAGGGATTGAAAGGGCTTTTGTCTGGACGTGGGATCAACCGTTTTAGCTTGAATTCGGTATTATCGCTAAACGTAATCCGGGATTGTGTAATTTGGGTTCTGCTGACAATGCATTTTCGGTAGAAGTTCTAACGTTATAGACAGTTGGCGTAGTGTAAATTTTGACGATCTTTTTGAACATTTTATAAATTTCCTAAACTTGATTTCGATATTTTAAAATTTAACTTGCTAGGTTAATATTCTGGGTAACACCAGTCGCCAATTAAAATTAACTTAAAGTTTCTGCGCTGTTTTTTTTAATTAACATTTGAATTCTTGTACGAGTGATTGTTGTCCGCATGTCAACATTTGGTGACATAATCAGTATTACTCAGATTATGGTATAAATTTAATAACACATCTTGAAAAAGACAATTCGGATACCCGCGGATCCCGTACGCATGTTACTGACTCTGACGTGTACAGGATTTTTTCCCGTACTGTTACATTATTGGATTACCATAAGATCAGTGACTTTTTTATATTTAAAATTTTGTTGATTATGTGTTTAATTAAATAAAGCATTTATCTTTATACGAATTTCATCGTTTTTCAAATTACCAGCTAGTTCCCCAAAAATTTCACGTTTCAACACAATATTTGGATCCACATCTAATCTTAATATATTAATATCATATCACACAAGATGTGTTTATGAAACACTTTGCCCTGGTAGCAATCATGTATACAAAACAAAATTAATGCTAATAATTGCAATATACATTCGAAATTAAGGTTTAGTAGACATTTGTACTGAGCTCTATTAGATCTATTCACATATAAAATATCACGTCTCTTGGAGCTAAAAGCTAAATCTAGATTTCGACTTTTTGACATCTGTGACCTTGACCTTTTACTTGACCTAAGCGAAATTTGCACAGTGCTGTTCTTCTTTATCTGATCAATATACAGGCAAAATATGAAAGTCCTATAACTTCTGGTTGAAAGGATAAAGGCAATACTGAAGAGTTTGTTAAAACTTTTGAATTTGCACCCAGTGACCTCAATTCGAATAAAATATAACCCCCTTTCCTCTTGAGTCCAAAGTACACCAAAAATTGGAGATGAAGTCCAGAGTCCATTTTCTATTTTATTTTTTTTTCAATTCGAAGTACAAGAAAAATAAGGCCAAAATCCGGAATCCAAAAAGGGTTATACCCTTATTCAACGTCACGTTTAAACGCAGTTTTAATTTGATAGTTTATCAAAAAATACTGATCAATTAACGACCTTGCTTTCAAGAAATATCTCATTTTGAACATCACAAGAAAACTCTCTTTTATAACATTTTGACGTCATTTGCAACTTTCGCAAGGAAGAAAAATGCAATTTTATGAAATTTTGCTTAACAGCCTTAGATAAGCTACTGTAGTATTTGATTACACGAAATATGGTGTTTTGGGGCAAAATATTTTCACAGGAATAAAGAAGAAAAAACCCGAGGAGTCCGAATAGCTTGACACTTTATAGTAGATCGATACCAATAAACGTCGTATTCGATTGGCGCATATTGTAAGACAAAAGATAGATGCAGAACTGAATTGATTTTCGGGCCGGACGGTTTTTATTGTGACGTCATTATTGATTGACAAATACCGCACGTCAGGGAATCAAGTTTGACAACTCTTTGCAAAAAAAACTGTGAAATTTATGAAATCTATGAATACGAAGACTTATGAAAAAACAAGTTAGCGTATCTAAAACTTGAAAACATTATGTGTATTTCTTTAAACGTGGATAAATAAAGAAAATCTGTTGGTAAGTTATTTCATAATAAGCATGAAGCATTTCATAATAAACATAAGAAACGGGACAGATAAAGGGGAAATTTGGGTACCAATTAACTGGTTAAACTCTACTGCTGGCTTTTGCTAGTGCAAGTAAGAAGTCCAGATGTCCCGAGTTAATAATAATTTTCAGCCATTGTAGTTGTTTCCTGTTGTCCCTTTTATTTCATGTTTTCAGAACTAAGAGAAAGGCAAACGGACTTTATGTAAATTAGAACAGACCTTATATTTGAAAAATTGTATACCGAGCGATAGCGAGGTATAAAATGCAGATAAATATAAGGTCTGACCATGTTCTAATTCGCATAGAGCCCAATTGCAATAATCTATTCCCATTTCAATATATATAACAAACGTTTTGAAAATTCGAAGCGGCTCTTAGAGGAAATATTGGGTTTGAAACTAGAAATAAAATGTGTGAGAAAACTGCATGCTAAAACTCACTAATTGCAATTGACATAGAGACATCGAGAGATTCGTAATTTTATTAAATGTAAACTATTATAATCAGTTATGCAGCTGATATTTTTAAATCGATGTCGAAGTATGAGCTGGTTCCATTTGTTAATTTAGAAATTGTATGAAAGTTGAAGTTATATTTGAAACAAAAGAAGAAGACACTAGTTTTTAAGTCAGGGAAATGTAGATTTCATTTCCAAGTCTTTAATTCAGTTGCGCATTTTTATTATTTTTATTATTTGATGCCGCTTTTTGGGTACTCATTTATTTAAAACGTTTATTTTCACAAAATATATAGTACATGAAATACAGAAGGTGTATGCTTAGATGCTTTGATAATGTAGAATAAGTGCATTCGTATGGTAACTTCAAGGTGAAGAACAACAATAAAAGCGTTGTTCCATTGAAAACTTCCACCATGTATTTGAATAGACTTTGGCTTATGTGCAATTACTCCTTATATTTTCATTGTTTATACGTACATATGTTCTATTGGATTTAGAGCATGGATTTGATTAAATAAGAGCGCCATATTATAATTCCATAATATTTTGTAAATGTTGTTGAACAACAACAATTCGTGTGATATCAGTTACGATCAAGGTATATATATTTAAATTTTAACTCTTATTGAGATCTTTATCAGGTTCGATTTACCTTAAAAAACAGGAAAACTATAACTGAAAAGTACCAGTTCGATAGACGTTTCGCTTTCCCCCTTTTCGGATCCACAGCTCTACTTCTTTTATTTTAATTTACAAAACAATGGCAGTAGAATACCAAAGGAACAAAACATTAAATAACATAATTGGAATTCAACGGACAAGACAAAAACGAGAACACTCGAAAACGGAAGACTCAAAACTCTACACGCCAAAACAAGACACAAACACTACAAATACAATGGTCAAAACTTAAGTACTAAGATCAAAATCAAAGATCGGGGTATCTTTCACTCATGTAAGAAATCCTTCGTCTTATTCTCTCGTTTCGCTGCCTTCCACTCGAGAAAAGACGGAATTTCTTACATTAATGAAAGATACCCCGATCTTTGATCTGCTCTCATGTAAAAAGCTATTTCTTCCGTAAAATACGACAACAAACATCTAGAAGCCTATATTGTGCGAGTAACGCCGTCGCCATTCGAGTGTACCTTACATTGTGACGTCAGGACGTTTTGTCATGGTTACGATTATTGTATCACAAAAATGAACACTGTTGGTTGGTCATTTACCTATGTTAGACGAGGTCGCGTGCATCGATCTCAATTAGGTCGTCTCACACTCTAAACCAACATTTACGAAAGAATCAAAACTATACACACCAAAACAAGACAAAAACACCACAAATACAATGGTCAAAACTTAAGTACTAAGAGTGTGAATACTAAAAACAGAGTAACATCAGGTGCTCCAGAAGGGTAATCCTGTCTTGCTTTTATACAGCACCCGTAAATCTTTTAGTGAGTCAACCAAAAGTTTAAGTCAAAATCGGTATTGTCAAATACGGGAAAACTTGAATCTGTGAAACCGACATTTCATATCAATATAAACCCTTAAAAATACTGAGGCTTCATTTCGTGTATTGCACTCGGTGGATGGACTTCCTATTTCGATTTATTTGGTAATGAGTACTTCTTTATGGTTACTTTTGGATTGTGGCTTTCCATATTATTTGATTCTTATGCTGCTGATGAGAGGTTACTCCTTGAACACGTGTACAGCATAACGAAATTCACTGCTTATTATGCAAGTTCGGTATTTTTGTATTTACCTATCTATGATGTCCTGGTTACGGCTGTAAAATTTCTGAAGTAACGAAAGTAACAATACTTGAACATATACCTGGCTAAGCAGTTTTTGTGACAGTGCTAAATGAACTACAAGCTGTAAAGGAACGAATCAACTGTAAAATATACATTCCATAAGCTGGGTAGGTATAATTATTGCTGCTAAGAAGGGAAAAGTTCACGATTTGGAAGTCAAAATCAGCACGTTTGTTATATTACTTAGACTCCACAGGTCCATGTCCATCAATATAATATAACGAAAGGGTAAGATATACAGTAGACTTTGGTGTATCGGTAAACAATGAAGGGATATGGAGTAAATGCAAATGAGACAAAATCTCTTCAAATACATGGTAAAACAGCAATGGCACAACGCTTTTATTGTTGTTCTTCATCTTGAAGTTAGTTAGTATTGCATGTATTGGGTATGATGGTGTTCGTGTGTGTTTTTTTTAGTGTGCTTCGTCTTTAGTCCTTTGTATTCTCGTTTTTGCATTGTCTTTGGAATTTGATTTAAGTAATCTTGTGATTTGTTTCTTCGGTATAGGGTCTGTAAGTCTCGTCATGTGACATCAAGAATTCACGATAAAATTGAAATTTGAAAACATTTCCGGCCAAAAAATTATGTTTCTGGATTATGACGTTTAATTTTATGTTTGGAACGTCATATGTTTTTAAGTTAAATGCAACTTCCTGGTACAAAAACTGGTTCCGAAAGTTTTAAAAGTGAACGAGACTTACAGACCCTATTCTACTGTTTAGTACAATTATGTAAATCTATCTCACCGCTTACTTACAGTTCTCTACACCTGTAGAACCCGTTTGAAGCCGTTTCACATGTACATTTATATTTACACTCGTCAATCCATGTCACTGTCCTTTGTAAAAACAGGAATCTGCAAAAAAAAACAAACAAACAAAAACAAAAACAAAAAAAAACGTATTATTATTTTCAAAATATGTTCAAATATATTTCATGCTAAGCGATCTCCATTCACCCTGCTTAATTATTTCTTAAGTCTACAATAATTATAGTTTAATTAATCAAGCGTCGTGAATAAAACTGTCACGAGAGCCGAACAACGCTGAAGAATTAAAGAGTTACGGAACTTGTCCCGCAACGAATTAAATCCATTGCGTTGGTCACGTTTTATACCTTGCTATCCCTCGGTCGAAAATATTGACAAGTATAAAACCTGAACAAAAAACCTTCTTATTCACATTCCGCTTGAAATAATACAATTCGCATAGCCCGCCTGCAATAATCAAATTCGCATAGCCCGCCTGCAATAATCAAATTTGTATAGCCCATCTGCAAACATTCTATTTGCTAATTAAGGAATGTATGGATGACTTGACCTACAATTGTTATCCGTGAAAATTATGAATTAACTAGAATTGAGTTTTTGATACAAAAACAAATGTCATCCCTCAGTATGTACGGTTCTTCGAGAGATCAAACAAAAGTAAGTTTTATCAGCTATATGATGTGCACAACTAACAATGATGGTCAACAATCCTGTGACGTTTGGTTGAAATCTTTTGAAAAATGTGGGAGAATTAATGTCACTAAAAACTTATTTAAGCAAAATTCTAAGTCAAAAAAGGACAAAACTCCCACAAATTTGACAACAATCCAACGAGACGATAGGCACAACTAGGCATGATAACATATTTCCGATCTAATACATCAAAGTTTCTGTACCAAAAACAGAGAACGCATGTAAAGGAAAAGGTAAAACTTATTTTGTTTTGAACCATAAACAAAATATACAGGGAAAATGACGTGATAAAGATGCTTGAATTTTTAATTGACAACATTTTTGCTCAAGGTGAAGTTCGTGTTTTTCAACAAACAATAGGGAATCCTACGGGAAGTAATTGTGCGCCACTTTTAGCTGACCTTTTCCTTTATTCGTATGAAGTTCCGATTTTACAAGGGCTAACACAACAGAAACAAAAACAATTGGCTCAGATTTTTAATTTCAGCTACAGATATATAGACAATATACTTTCTCTTAATAACCAAAGATTCTAATGAATATTTAAATCGGATCTACTCCAGTTAACTTGAAATTAAGGAGACGACCAATACAACTAATTCTGCTTCATACCACGACCCTTTGTTCTACATTGACGAAAATGGACGTCTGAAATCTAGATAATATGATAAATGTTATGATTTTGACTTTCCAATTGTGAACTTTCCCTTTCTCAACAGCAATATACCTACCTCCCAAGGATATGGAGTGTATATTTCACAATTAATTTTTTACTGTAGACTTTGTAGTTCATACAGTGACTTTTTGGAAAGAGCACTGTCACAGAAATTACTAAGTCAGGGCCATGTTCAGCCATTGTTAAGTTCGTTCCTTAAGAAATTCTATGGTCGGCACCACGACATCATAGATAGATATGGAATGTCGATGTCACATTTGAAAACTAACGTATTCAGCTAGATTCACGTCTTCCCGGATTTTACCCTAATGATTCTGACTTTTCCCTGGATTGACCCACTGACAGTGTGACGGGTAATGCATATATATGCTTACCCTTCCGGAGTACCTGATGTTACTCTTTTTGAGAGTCCACACGGTTAATTCTTTAGTTTTTATTGTTGTATTTGTAGTGTTCGCATTTTGTGGTTGTTAAGCGTCCTTGGTCTTACATTTTCTGGTGTTCTTACTTTTGCCTTGTCTCTGGACTTTGATTTATGTAATCTTGTTCTGTGTTCCTTGGGTTTTCTACAGCCGTTGTTTTGATCAATCCAGTAAAGTTTGGTTAAAATCCGATGAAAGATGTAGGAGAATTGGCGTCCACAAACATCGTTTTGCAAAATTCTAAGCCCAAAGGGGGCATTACTCCAACAAAAATTAGCCAATAAATCCAGCGAGACAATATGCACAACCAGGCATAATGGTCAATAATCCTGAGAAGTTTGGTTGAAATCGGATAAAAAATGTAGGAAAATTGGCGTCCACAATTTTTTTTTTTCAAAATTTTCAGTCCAAAAGGGGCATAACTCCCAAAAAGGTAATATATTCCGAAAGAATATGGAGTAAATGAACATGAGACCATAACACATACATGTATGTTAACTCAAACTGCAATAATTTTAATGAGCTGTATTGCCATTTCGGAAATTAATTCCTCATCAGCAGCACTAGAACCAAAAAAGGAAATCCATAATTTCAAAAAATGTTTAAAATGTATAAAACCAAACGAAATCCGAATAATCAGTGATATAAAATATAGCTTAGGACAAAACTTCGATGAAGGGAGTTAATCCTTGGGTTTTAGAATTTACATAAATTTAGCTGATAGTCATTGAACAAAGTGTACCCATGAGATATTATCTCACGTACAAATACACCATATCTAAGAAAATTATTAGAAGATATGCTTACGTATTTTTTTTATTGTTTAGAAACCCAGCAAACCCTAGTCAGGTGGTATTGTAAGGGTATTGTAAAATCCTGACTAAGGAATAACAAATAAAGAAAGAAGATATGCTTAAATAGGCATGATGATCAACAATCCTGTGGAGTTTGGTTGAAATCCTATGAAAGATGTAGAATTGGCGGACGGACTGACGGACAGATTGACGGACGGACGAAGACGGAAATAATAAAAAAAACAATATGACTCGCCATTTGAGAGGGAGAGACATAATTATGAACTGTCATGCCTTTTTCTTTTCATAAATAAAATCGAAAAATTTAGTCGCTTTATATATGGTCATTTTTATTGAGGGTTTTTAAACCATGTGAAGAGTGCAGCATCTACACTTACGTGCTTCTGCTTATTTCAAATATGAACCCTATCTTTTTATGGCAGTTTATCTTTCTAGTTTATCTAGACACTTGTATATAACAACAAACATTCACATCAATGTTCAGTGTGGATGAACATGAGCACGTGATTTGACAATTAACGACTTTTTTTCACTTTATTCAAAGGGAATTAATTAAATTATAAACAAGACCACGTGACACCGGACAAGTCGTCAGATTCAACGAAGAAATACTTATAAACCGGTAACATGGCATACATGTATGATATATAACCAAAAAAAGCTACGTAAAGCATGTAAAGGGCAATATTATCTTATTATTTTTTGACAATATTTGTTTTTAGTTCTCTAAACATGGAGTTTTAAAACTATACAAGTTTAAGACAAGATCATTTCTACATGTTGATTATTTTACGTTTGAAGTAATCAGAAGTCACAGAGTGTGTCCGATCATAAGTTGCTTCCCTTTGCATAAGCATGTAAAAGATTCAGTCAAATTCGGAAATTTCCGTGTTATTAAGCAAATGCGCTATTAAGATAAAGATTATTTTGTCTGGAATACGTGTAAACAACACTAGATCAGTGACTATCGGAAACAAAAGTGATAATACGGTTCGCAACAGTGATTTGACACAGAAAAAAAAATATAGAGCCTGGTTGTAATTTTTGTAGTCATTTTCTTAAAATGATTCAAAGACTTCCGGTTGATATGTAGAATTCTTGAGTAAGTTTGAACTGAATCGTCAGTCTAAAAGGAACGATCCAAGGGCAATGGCAACGTAGGAAAAACAAAGAAACAAAGACATAACATGAGCACGGCACAGAAAAGAAAAAGAAGACACACACATATACAAAAATAGTAGATATCCCGCCACGTTTCACAAAATTTCTAAGTCAAAGGTGGCATAACTCCAGAACTATGTGTAGGGACATAACTCCAGAACGATGTGTAGGGGCATAACTCCAGAACTATTTGTAGCGCTAACCCAAAATTATACTTAGCCTGTGTTTTGTGGTAAGCAATTTATATGGCAAGTTTGAAGACAGTATATTATTTCATTCACAAGTTATGAGTACGAAACCCTAAAATTTGCACAATTTCGAATTTTCAAGGGCCATAACTCCAGAACCCCTTAGACCTCTGAACCCAAAATCTAACTTGACCTGAGTGTTGTAGTAAACAACTAACATACCAAGTTTGAAGACCTTGTGTTATTTCGTTCACAAGTTATCAGTATGAAACCCTAAAATTCGCATAATTTCAAAGTTTCAAGGGGCATTACTCAAAAACCCCTTAGATCTCTGAACCCAAACGAACTTGACTTGGGGTTTGTGGTAAACAACTTACACACCAAGTTTGAAGACTTTGTGTTATTTCGTTCACAAGTTATCAGTCGGAAACCCTAAAATTCAATTTTAAAGTTTCAAGGAGCATAACTCCAGTACCCCATAGACCTCTGAACCAAAAAGCAAACTTGACCTGAGTTTGGTGGTAAACAACTAACATCCCAAGTTTGAAGACCTTGTGTTATTTCGTTCACAAGTTATCAGTCAGAAACCTTCAGGGGATGGACGGATGGACAGACGGAAAGACGGATGGACGGACGGACGAACTGACGGACGGACGGACAGACGGACACACGACTGAGGGTATCACATAATACCTCGCCACTTCGTGTGGCCTGTATAAAAATGAACAACACGGACCCTAAAATATAAGTAATTTTCAAAATTGGATCAAAAGTTATAAAACAAAATTATATGAAATGTTTGTTTTCTATGAATTGTCAGAAAGTATTGTTATGTCAAATTTATAGCAATAAATGGTTTTTGCAGAGTTTCTAGAACGTTTCCAAATCAACTGAAAAATTATATCTTTTCTTAAACTAGAGAATGTGTCTGTAAGACACGGATGTCCCGCAAAAAGATTTATCGCAAAGGATAACCTCAAATTAAAATGTAGGTCAAAACCACTTAATTGTCATTAATTTGGGCAGTACTCATCAAGCCAATTAATTTGATGAAATGACATTGTCCTATAATGTGTAGTTGTTGAGAAATGGACTTAAAGGCAAACTTTAACCAAATTCATCGAAGCATAAAATGTAGGTCAAAGCCACCTTATTGAAAATGATTTGGGTAGTACTCGTCAAGGCAGTATCATTATCCTATAGCGCGAAGTTGTTGAGAAATTGACTAAAACGAAGTTATTGAAGCGTAAAATGTAGGTTAAAGCGATCTGATTGTCAATGATTTGGGTAGTACTCATCAAGGCAATTACTTTGATGAAAAATAATTGTCCTATAATGTGTAGTTGTTGAGAAATGGATTTAGACGCAAAACTAAACCAAAGTCACTGAAGTGTAAAAAGTAGGTCAAAGCAACTTTGGGTAGTACTCATCAAGGCTATAAATTTGATGAAATATCATTGTCCTATAATGTATAGTTGTTGAGAAATGGCCTTTTATGCAAAACTTAACCAAAGTCACTGAAGCGTAAAATGTACGTCAAAGCCATCTTATTGTCACTGATTTGGGTAGTACTCATCAAGGCAATTACTTTGATGAAATATCATTGTCCTATAATGTGTAGTTGTTGAGAAATGGACTTTAACGCAAAACTTAACCAAAGTCACGGAAGCGTAAAATTTAGGTCAAAGCAACCTTATTTTCAATGATTTGGGTAGTACTCATTAAGGCAATTAATTTGATGAAATATCATTGTCCTACCGTATAGCGGATTATTTTGGCGGGGTGCTAATTTTGGCGTATTTTAGCGGTCCAGCTTAAATCGCCAAAATAAATTCCACCAAATTTTATTCTACTGTTTATATATTTAAACAAGTATATGGAATTCATAGCATTTTTTTAAATTATGTTACCTTTGGAAATTAGTAATTTATCATGACGGCTTAAATATCTCTAAGTATTGTGCATTTGTAAAGTTTGTATTCAGGCCAAGCTGTGAAGGTGACAAATATTTAAAATTACTGACACTGCAGGTACCAATATAAATTACATGTAATTTACTAAATACTTGATTAATGACATTTAAAATTATTTAAAATCAGAGGATAATTATCACTCTTTTCTTTAATATTTCATGTTGATCAACACTTATTATAAACCAAAACTCACTCCTTTTTAGTAACAAGAGAAATATTTTATATTGTATTTTAAGTAGCCGCGAAAATAAAAACCGCCAAAATTTTTCGCATGCATTTTCTCTTTAAAACCGCCAAATTTTACACCCGTCAAAATAACCCGCTATACGGGTATAATGTATAGTTGTTGAGAAATGGACTTTTACGCAAAACTTTACCAAAGTCACTGAAGCTTAAAATATAGGTTAAAGCCACCTAATTGCCAATGATTTGGTTAGTACTCATCAAGGCAATTAATTTGATGAAATATTTTTGTCCTGTTGAGAAATGGACTTAAACATGAAACTGAACCAGAGTCACTCAAGCATGAAATATAGGTCAAAGAGTCAAACTACTTAGTGAAGTATGCAGTACTATCAAAGATCTATCTACTGACCTATTATCGTTGTTCTACCTCTTACAGTTTCTGAGAAACTGGACTTAAACGCAAAACCGGACGGACGGACGGACGGACGGACAAGGGTAACACTATATGCCCTTTCCACATTCTTGAGCAGGGCATAAAAAGGTATATTTCTAACCAACAGGATTGAAATGATTTGTCCTATAATGATGGGATAATACTTCCCATCAAGGAAATTTACGAAATGCAAACTAAAGAGGCTGCATAATAAACAGTACATTTCGTTATGCTTAACACGTGTTTCAAGGAGAAACAATTAAAACCTATGTTGAAAAGGCAGAATTCCAGAAAACAAGCGGGTCGAAAGAGCCCGTTTCGCTCACCTAGAGTAGGAGTGACATAAGAGATATGAACAGCATTTCAATAGGCTGCAAGTTGGCTTGTGACTAAGTTTGGTTTCAATTCGATTGTGGGTTTCGGAGAGCAAATTCTTTTCACTTGGTCCATTTCTTTTTGTCAATACTCTTATTATGTTTTTATTTCCTCAAATATTCTTGTTGCGATTAGCCTCAAGATTGAAAACACCTCACATAAGCACTGAATACCCAAGTGAAAAATAGTGTTTTTATT
Source organism: Modiolus philippinarum (assembly GCA_002080025.1). Taxonomy (NCBI): domain Eukaryota; kingdom Metazoa; phylum Mollusca; class Bivalvia; order Mytilida; family Modiolidae; genus Modiolus; species Modiolus philippinarum. The sequence continues at coordinate 45,316 of MJUU01025358.1, forward strand.
ATAGATTACATGTAATTAATATCACTACGACATTATCAAATTAAATGAGATAATTTATATTCTATATACTGGAACAAAACCAGTCATATACAACAAATTTTCTGAATTGCTTACATAAATGAACTGTGGCCTTCTTTCCGAACGCGTATTATGCCACATAAAAATATTGCGTAATTATGAGATTATATTTCATAATTTTGAGATAATTATCTCACAAGTATCATGCAATTGCAGTATTTTTTCTAAATATTCTATCTCTTTTGTTCGTCATCGTAAAAAAAACCAACCCGTTGCGTCTAATAATGTTAAAGTATATGAGAAATAGTTTTCCAGTTTGGACTAATTTACTGACTAACATTCTTACCCGCATTGCTATCAGTGATATGAAAAAACTTTGTATATTTATCATTCTAGTCCCTCTTTTTTCCCGTAATTGGTTGATTAATAAGTTTTTTCTCGCTTTATCTGGTTTGTCATCCAACAAGAAATTGTTGTAAGGTACTGTACAAGAGCTTGCCAAAAAAAAATGGAATTAGTGACCAAATTTTAAGTTTTTATGATAAAACATGTTAGATGTCTCTCTTTGATGTTAATAACATATTGTTATTCCTTTAAATCCCAGTTTAATTTTTCACATTCCTCTTTTTTGTTTTCAAAATATATTCTGAGTGGGTCCAATCTTATATGTTCCCCATTGGTGGCCATCTTGGATGAGATGCGGAACTGCCGGATACGTTTATGGGAAGGGGAATCTGACAACAATCGTGACTAAGTTTGGTTCTCATTGAACTATACGTTTTTGAGAAGACCTTTGAATGTGTTTACTATAGGTCCAACTTTAAACATTTAGCATATTACAAGGTGATTTTCATCTACGGACCTGCTGGATGGGATCATTTCAGGACCATTGGGACTAAGTTTGTTTCTACTTGAACTAGATCTCTCTGAGATCTTTCAAAATGGCCAAATGTTAAACTACGTTTTCCGCTGATGGCCATCTTTGATAAGATATGGACATATCGAATGTAATTAAAGGAATACAGGAAACATCTACAATGGCTTAGAATTGCAATCGCCTGCTACAATCTGCCAGGGAACAACACCAAAACTAGTAAGACAAAAGAGAAACATAAACAACGATAGGAACTCCGGGAACTCGGATATAATTTTTGGAAGAACCATCGTAGGACTATTGTGACTAAGTTTGGTTCTTATTGGACAAGTACTTTCTGATCAGATCTTTGAACATTTTATTTAGAGGTTCCAATGTTAAACTATGTTTCCCGTTGTCGTCCATCTTTGATAAGACACGGACCTGCTGGATACCCTTTTTGGTCCACCTAAGGACCGTTCTGACTTCATGTTATTTCAGTTTAAATGTTTAAATTGGACTAACAGTTTCTCAGAAGAAATTTTGAGTGTGTTCTCTATATGGTCAAATGTTGGAATATGTTCTCCACTGGACGCTATCCTGGTTGGGGTGAGAATCTCTCATTGCAATTTTTGAAGCGAACGCCTGCAAACTATTGTAACCAAGTTTGTTTTTAATTGGTCCAGTGCTTTCAGAGAAGATCTATCAGTGAAACGTTTACGACGGACTCCAAACGATGGCAAAAGAATGCACCTAGCTATTCCCCAGTATGGTGAAAAGCGTCCTTAAGGAATTCAAAAAAAGTTGAATTGAGAATTTTCAAAACTACTTAGTGGATAAAACAAATACAATAGGCCAGTATCCAGAAAGTAAGTGGTATTTTGTAGTTTCAGGAAATGCTTTAAAACGAAGCTAAAATAATAATGCAACATGCTAAAATCGACCCAATGAATTGCATTTTTTTTCGATTTCTATTGCTTTCATCGTACTCTGGTAACCATGAATGTGTTTTCTTCCCACTCCAACTATTGTTCTCGTGCGGAAAGGGATATGTTGAACTTCTTCCTCGATAAGACCTACCACAACTTGATTAGAATGATTCTTACCTAATTTTCTTAAATTTAGGATTTGATATATTTATTTGAGGTGCAAGACTTTTACCGACTTGAAATCTGTTTCACTTCTTATTAATTCCATATTGGATTTCACATTCAGCTGTCTTAACCGCTGAATGTCTCGGCCTAAAATTTTGCTAAACATGTAAAAGTATCATAACTCTTAAAATCCAAAATTTTATTTATTAATTTCAAATATACTACGGAGGGAAAATACTTTACAAAAGCCTTCTGCAATATGAAATTGATAAAATATTTGCTTCAAATAACGACTTTAAATTAATTATTCTATATATAAAATGCTATATTATAATCATCGATTAAATTCTTTGCCTGTTTGCTTTCAACAAGGGAAAATCTCACGTTTATCTATGCGCCATTAGTTTTATGTACCCACAAATTTAAGAGAAATTATGCTTCAGAATGTAGAAATTGTAAATTTAAAGATTATTTTGAAGAAGTTAAACGTAGTGTACTTCAAAGAATGAAAAATTCGGATCAATAAGTTTAGAAGGACAATTTTTGAATTTATGCTCTTTGTAAATGATTTGGATGTAAAATGCACTGTTGTATAAGAACCCTAAAGTTTTCCTCAGTTAGACTAAGACTTTGGTCGTTGAAGTCCAAAACATTACTACATACTCGTGCATATCGAACAAGTTGTGAAATGATGACCTTAAAAGAAGGGGTTAACAGAATATTGCAGTCATGATAGGGAAATTTAACTATAGGAAAAAGAAATCAAACTCTTTTTCATAAACTTTAGTATTCAGATTTCCTTGATTTATTGGTACATTGATAAATTTCGTCTGTAAAGTAACCAAATACCGAAGTTACTTAAATTTAAAAAAATTCAGGATTATTTCAAGCAAAAAAAGCGTCCAAATATCTATATGTATTTTTAAAAAATCCACTAAATGTGTACAGCATCTTGACCTGACCTGGGTCAATTACATGTCAAAGTAATTAAAACATTCCAATTACATAAAAAATTCTTTTATAAAATTACAATTACCATTACTTCATTTTTCCAATGTAATTAATTGAATTGCAATTACATTGCCAAAAGTAAACTATTCAATTACATTTGTCTGACGAATATAAACTATTTATGTTATATTGATAAAAATAAATTCAATTAAAGTTTGTGACATTTATACAGTATGTGCAAAACGTTTCAGAATATGGGTAACAGAAAAGATAAATGTCTTTTCAGATATCATCATAACATTTAATGATAATGAAATTGGTTTCCAATATTTTTTCTTAATTATCAGAAAGATGATTTAATTGAGACGTATACTCTTCATGTATAAAATATTTTTTTCGGTATGCTACATGTTTTAGTAAATGTACCAAGTTATTTTGTCTAATAGTGTAATTAAATGCTTTATTCTACCTACTCCAACATTTTGAAATCTAAATTTGGCAAAATTAAAAAAAAAATCATACTGAAATTATTTTTTAATTATTTGAATTTCTACTGTGTTGAAGACAGCACGGTGACCCCTAGATGCTTTGTTTTGGGTCGTTTCAACCCTGATATGGTATATGTTGTCTCCTTGACATTTACCCAATTTCCTTTCTTTTTTTCTAACTAAATAAGTTCATTTTTTTTTCATTTTCATAGAAGCACGCAGAATATTCAATTTTACTTTTACCTTATTTTGAAATTAAACATATATTTATGATTTCTGACAATACAAAAATAGGGGGAAGCCTTATTTACTTGGTCATTGTGTTAAAAAATATTCATGAAAATTATTAATAAACTGAGGCATTTACTAGTAAAAGGGAACTGTTAACTTCATAGTATAGCAGTATGCAATGACTTCAAAAACTGTTGGAATTGTAAAAAATATTTATTTCATTTTTAAGCTTCTAATGAAAAATATGCTATTTATTTTCAGGTATGTTTACCTGTCAAATTAATTTAGCACTAATTAGTGTAATAACATTTTGTGTTATAACAACATGTGCTTTGTTCTTGCAATTTGAAAATGCTGAAATAGGTAGAAGACACTCACTTACTGCCTGAAATTGGGTAATTAGTATGTTGATTTGATGTCAAGATCAAATAAATAAATGCCTTAGGCAGTGATAACCTTAAAATACAGATATCTCTCATTTCATTTTGATATTTGTTTTTAATAAAAACACAATTAATTATTGTATTGCTTCAATAATTAAAATGATTTCTTATTTAACAATTTATTTAATTAACAGTAATGTTCTAGGGTTTTTAGAAAGAAAAAAAATTACAATGTTTTACAAACAATTTAAAATCAATCAAGTCTTGAAGGAAAAAATGATATCATGATAGTCAGATTATTAAATCAGAAATACCGTAACACCAGTTTATTTGATTTTAGTGATATTGTAAGTAAAAGTAATTGAAATGTTAATTACATCCAAAATATGCAGTGTAATTCATTACTTTCAATTACATGTAATTGATTTATTCCTCAATTACACATTACTTCAATTACTTTGACAAATGTAATTAATTACAGCTTATTATTAATAATTATTACATTTTTAATTACCCCAGGTCTGATCTTGACTATGTACCTTAATTAAGCATTTGTCAATTTTATTTAAATCAAATTTTCATGCTTACAGACAATTGTCGAAACCCAACAACTTTTTGTCCCGAGTAAGCTGCTTTGTGTAAATAATCCAAAGTATATACATGTACTCATTTTCAGTCATCACTTGCTCTAATATACCATGTTTAATATGTTGTAGAAATATCAACTACATGAAAGTTCCACACTGCTGTTTTAAATGTTGAATTGTCTCTACTACAAATTGACAATCGACAAGCTGATAAGAAGCGTGACATTTATCTGTTTTGTTGCACATGTTTACTCTTTACATCTTCATTAAATACAGCGTAATTTCTTCAAAAAAAGTTAAAAAAAGGCTTACCACATGCTGAAAATATATAATAAAATAACTCATTAAATTACATGTAATGAAATATCACTGATAAAAAGGGGTTAATGGCAACATGTTCATAAATTTATTCTTTCAACATTTTACAAAGCATAGCTGCCAAAGTTAAAGTACAGAAGCGATGATGATAACTAAACAACATAATTAAACATTATTTATTATTAACACTGATTAGACATAAGTTGTCGAAATGCGCTTATGCATAAAATAAATTAACAGTAACTTCGGTATTTTGTTATTTAGACTTTTCATCAGTTAAAGGGTTTTCTATTTAATGTCTTGTTTTCAATATTAAGAAGAAAAGCATTCGTATATCATTTTCTTTAAAATCACACCTATCCGAGTGAAGTTTTATTTATTTTCTGGTTACCATGTGAACTATAAAAATTTTAAGCGGCCATGTCATACATAGGAGAAAAATTGAAAATGGATGGTTCTGTGGTAGGCTTTCCGTATACTTTGCCGTTACAATTTTTCATACAGATTTTTAAATCAGAAAATTTCTATTAAAAAGTTCGGAACTGATCTTAACCTTACTTCCTCACATCCTCAAAGTTCAAAACCTTTAAAGCTTACGAGAAATTTCGTTTTCAATCACCTTTAGTGTCGTATGAAAATTTTGTAATTTGTTTAATTCAATTAACCAAAATATTTGCAAAACTAAAATCTTTCAACGAATCCAAAAGTTATTAAAAACCAACGCAACACAATATAATTAGACAACTGTCAACAGCATTTGTCAGCAAACAATATAAGATAATTCGCATGATAATGTAAACAATTGGTTAACTTAATAAGAAAGTTATTATAGATTTAATTGTTTGCCTTTTCACTGAAGATCAAAGCAAACCATTAAAAGCACCAAAACCAAAAATATTTTTATTTTTATAGTAAGGAAATCGACATGTACATTTCGACTTCGTAAGGTTTTTATGAGGTGGGTTACTCATTACATTTACATTTACATTGGATTTGTATTTATTTGTTTGCTTGTATTGACTTTGTATAACCTAATGTAACAACTTAGTGACACTTCGTCAACTCTTGTCAAAGAATACTAATTTGGTATATAAATTCGGAAAATTAGAAATGGACATGAGATTGGATTCCCGACCTGCAAATATACGGACACCGTTTAGTAAAATATTTGGAATTCCGACGAGTGACTTTAAAATAAGTGAATACCCGCATATGCTTTGATTTTTGACTTTATTAATCAGTCAATATGTCGATTTCCATGTATGCTATTTTGTCAGTTATTCAACAGAGCATTTTTCTTCTTCTTGATTATTTCATTTGAAAATCTACTGGTTAGTTCCACTGTAATTTCACATTATGATAAAACCCCTAGCTCTAAGACAACAATTGTCATTATGTTAAATTAAATGAGAATTTAGAGAAATCCATTTCCCACCATATTTCAAATGTCTTATAGCTCTGTTAAAAGTACACAGCTTATATATTTCTTTTCTGTCATTTCACTCAGTCTATAATGCTTAATCAACTTAAATAGGATAAAAAATTCATGATATAAACAACATTAGAAGTGAATCCCCTTTAGAAACCTGTCACCTTTTGGTCTGTTATCAAGTCACGTGATTCCGGAAATCCTCGATTGTACTGCAATTCGAAAAAGTTACCTTGAAAAAAATGACGTTTTGGCAATTATGCATGACGTCCTTAATTTTTGTTTGAAACGTCATATATTTTGTTAAATGAAACTTTCGGGTAAAATTATTTGCCAAAAAGTTCCAAAATTGAACGAGACTTACAGAACCTATTGATGAAAAACGACTCGGATTCTTATGTATGGTAACATTTAAAGTAATTTCAAGTACTTCAATTGGCTATATTGTAAATTTTAGTTGTAAGTCTTACAACCATATTTCAGACAATTTTATGCATGACTGGCAAAGGCTAAACAATATACCAAGTATTATTAACTTGCAAATTAGGAGTTTTGAAAGCTGATCCTCTAACAAAAAATAATGAAATAATTTCAGACAAAATATGAAAAAATAGGAAGAAATAAATGCTATCTATTGAATAAAAGTTCATGTCCCGAATTCGTTGAAACACTTATATGTATACGATTTTTCTTTGACTTGGAAAGAGTAACACTAAAGAATTTTTTTTTTGGAAAAACATTACCTTTGTGTACATGTACTTACAAGGTATCGGATATCTATAAACGATATCTGAACATTTAGCTATGCCGCAACACTGCCCCTTTGTCTTTTCTATATGACACATTCGTGGAAGATGTTCATAGACAGGACACCTGTTATTAAACAAACATCTTATTTTGTAGGTGTGGTCATTAAATGCATCAGATTATATAGAATGTTAATTTTAGATATACCGCTAATAGTTTTATTTACATAATAAACATGTATTTAGGCTTTCAATGTAGACAAAAATAGGACGAATTTGAAGCAGTTACTGTTTTGTGTATTTGACTTACGTTGTATCATATGTGATGTGCATATTCAGCAATATAAATGTTTTACAAAAAAAGTTGCTAACTAATGGAGACTAGTTATTGCAAAAATTAGAATGGTAAAGTGTATTGAAACACTTTCAATTATTCTCCTAATCTCATTATGTTAAATAATATGCGATCTAGTAATCGTTTTACACTAAAATTCTTAATCATTTTACCTTCGTACATCGATGTTTGATCTTGTTCATATGACAACGAATGTGGATGGATAGAGCACAGAGTTATCTGTCTTACAGGAATATTTCTTGTTGTGATCCATTTGCTAAACGAATGTCAGTGAAAAGGAAAAGTTCTGAGCATTTCAGATATTTGAGCATAACGGGACCCCTGCTAAACACATTTGGACAAGGATTTCAAGTTTTTTGTGTAGTTTCTACAGCTGGCAGCCATGTTTTTTGTTTTATCAGGACGAAATGATCAATCTTTACATAAAACATTTCTGTAAAGTTTGGTTGAATTCGCTTCAATGGTTTCAGATGAGAAGACGAATGTATACCTTTCTATGTTAAACGTGAAGTCTCTGCTGGTGGCCATATTTTATGCAAGAGCGAAACAAAATGGGCAATCTTTCTAAAGAAACATTTATAAACCATTTATGAAAATGTTGGTTGAATTTGCTTCAGTGGTTTCAGATGAAAAATGAAAATGTAATTTTTCCCATAGGGTCCAATGTTAAACCTAAGTTCTTTGCTGGAATCCATGTCTTTTCTTGGATCGGAACGAAGTATACAATCTTAGAAAAGGAGCTTTAATACATCATGTCTCTATATTTTATAATTTGCTTCCTTGGTTTCAGAGGATAAGATGAAAATGTGATTTTCCGCAAACGATCCTATGTTAAAACAAAGTTCCGTGCTGGCGGCCAGGTCTTTTGTAAGTTTGAAGCTAAATGAGCAATCTTTGTAAAGGACCTGCCATAAATTATTCCTGTAAAGTTTAATTGAATTTGCTTCAGTTGTTTCAGACAAGAAAATAAAAATGTGATTTTCCCATAGGGTCCCATGTTTAAAGGTATAACACCACTAATTCGGAACCCAGTTAGGCACATATGTGAATTTAGTCCCTATTGGAGACGATATAGTTCCAATATAGTGTTTCTTTTGTTACATAATGAAGTTGTTGACAGCTGAATCTTATTTAGATGGAAAGTTTACAGCTGAATCTTATTTAGATGGAAAGTTTATACTGTAAGGCTTCATTTAGGCCTAAATTCATATAATTTTGTTAAGAAATAAAAAAATTTATAGGTATTGGCGGCGGAGTAATTTTTTCTGTAAAATTCAAGCAGGAAGTACCGATCCTTGTGTTGTTCACTTCCGGGAACCAGTTCTTTCCTATATGCAAGTTAAGGGGGGTTAATTTTCTCATGAAAGTTTCTTGAAAGATGCCTTTTTAAGTTGAGATATGTGTCACTTCATTTGGACTTTTAGTAAAATTTCTATAAAATTTGAAACATGCTCAATTTAACATGGGAGTCTATGGGAGACTGAATTAGTGGTGTTAATACCTAATACAAAAAATGACAAAAATCGGATTTCCTTCAAAAGCTGCTTATTTTGATATCTCAGTATCAAGTTGGACCCATTTAGTCAAATTTCAACTTATTTTGTTGTCAAAGGTTTGTGAATACCATATTTGGACATTAAAACCGACGTTACGTCATAATTTTACGGGTTTTATGGAAACAGTTGAAATACGCATTGTAAAGCCGAAATATGCATTGTGTATCGATTAAAAGCTGAAACGTCACTTGAAAATACAGCAAAGAATATATCTGGATAAAAAAACAGAAAAAGTGCATTTAATGATGGCAATTTGAAGCGATTTTCGAACCTTCAAATACTCCTTTCGATGATACACCGGAGGTGGTCCCACTGCTACCACATCTCATTTAGAGGGTATTAAACTGGATTAATTCCTTAGATTCGCATAAACAGAGTCAAGCTAGCTATGATTGCCATGGCATTAATCATAAGCGAGTAATTTTTGCCAATGAAAAGTCATAACACAAGCAGTTTTGTATTCCCGATTCGAGGGGGGGGGGGGGGTTGAAGCATATTATTTTATAAACGAAAGGTCTCAAATCTTCAGACTAGGTATCAATTTAATATGTTTTTAACATATTCTCAGCAACAATTATGTTGCGTTTGACAAATTAATTTCACTACAATGCAGACAATAACCTTTAATAGATCCGATAATGCAATAGTCTGAACATTCCGAAAATCAAAGTACAAAAGCACTAATAAGCACGCTTTTATTTCAGACCATAAATTCTGTAAATATGGAGTTTCCTGTCTAAAATTAGGTGTTTTATGTTACATATGCATTGTAGAAGACAAAATAAAAACAATAATGGATCTACGGGCCGTTTTTTTTTCTATCATAGGTATAACACCGCTAATTCGGAACCCAGTCGGGCACATATGTGAATTTAGTCCCTATTGGAGACGATATAGGTATTGGCGGCGGAGTAATTTTTTCTGTAAAATTCAAGCAGGAAGTACCGATCCTTGTATTGTTCACTTCCGGGAACCAGTTCTTTCTTGTATGCAAGTTAAGGGGGGTTGATTTCATGATCTCATGAAATTTTCTTGAAAGATGCCTTTTTAAGTTGAGATATGTGTCACTTCATTTGAACTTTTAGTAAAATTTCTAAAAAGTTTGAAACATGCTCAATTTAACATGGGAGTCTATGGGAGACTGAATTAGTGGTGTTATACCTTAAACAAACTGCCTTGCTGGTGGACATGTTTTTTGTAGAATCAAAAAAATAAAGGACCCTCCATACATCATTCCTGTAAAGTTTGATTGAAATTTAACACAGTAGTTCAGAGGAGAAGATAAAAAGTATTTTCTTCCATAGGGTCCTACGTTAAACCTAAGTTCTGCGCTGGCGGCCATATTTTTTGTTGGATCGGAACAAAATGAGCGTTCTTTGTAAAAGACATTAACATCATCCGTGTAAAGTTTGATTGAATTAGCTTCAGTGGTTTAGGGGAGAAAATAAAAATGTGATTTTTCCAATAGAGTTTCATGTTAAACGCAAGTTCTGCGCTGACAGCCATGTTTAAGTGGGACAAAAGAGCAATGATCATTCTTTGTAAAGGACATTCCATACATCATTCCTGTAAAGTTTCATTGAGTTTGCATCAGTGGTTTTAGAGTAAAAGACGAAAACGTATATTAAACCTTAGTTCCGTGCTAGTGGCTATTTTTTGTCGGATGGGAACGAAATTAGCAAAACCTGTCATACAACATTCCTGTAAAGTTTGGTTGAATTTGCATTAACGGTTTCGGAGGAGAAGACGAAAATGTGATTTTTCTCATAGTGTCCTATTTTTAACCTAAGTTTCTTGTTACATGTGCTAGTAGCCATGTTTTTGATGAATGGAAAAAAAAATGAGCAATCTTTTCAAAGGACCTTCCATACATCATTCCTGTTAAGATTGACTGAATTTGCTTCAGTGGTTAAAGAGAAGAAAATGAAAAAGTAATTTTTCCCATAGGGTCTTAGTTAAACCCAAGTTCTGCGCTGATGGCCATGTTTTTTGTTGGATCAAAATAAAATGAGCAATCATTGTAAAAGACCTTTCATACATCATTCGTGTAAAGTTTGGTTGAATTTGCTTCGGCGGTTTAAGACGAAAAGATGAAAATGTGATTTTTCCCATAGGGTCCTTTGATATAAATCGTAAGTTCCGCGCTGGCGGCAATGGTTTTTTCGGAGCAAAGCGAAATAAGCATCATTTATAAAGGACCTCCCATGCATCATTTCAGTTTGATTGAATTTACTTTCGTGGTTTCAGAGGAGAAGACGAAAATGTAATTTAACCCATAGGGTCCTATGTTAAATCTAAAATCTGATGTACAGGATGATTATGTGACTTAAAATGTGTTACATGCGTAATGTACCGGATGATTATGTGACGTTCTGGGGGGTTAGATCTAAACAAATAGAGTTGTAAAATGGTGGATTCTGAGAGCATTTCGTGTGGTCATTGCAAGGAATCTGAGACAAAGTTTTTTGTATAAAGATAATCATATAATTTGCTTTCATATCTGTGACCTCCATTCAAAATTTGGTTTAACTGCAGGGGCTATAGTAGTTATTTTACGAAAGGATATGGAGTAAATGCACATGAGACCATAACACATATGTTAATTCCAACTGCAATTAATTTTGATGAGCTGTATGGCTATTTCGGAAATTAATTCCTCATCAGCAGCACTAGAACCTATACATAGGAAATCCACGATTTCAAAAAATGCTTATAATACATTAAACCAAACAAAATCCGAATAATCAATAATATCAAATGTATAGCCAAGGAAAAATTGCGATGGAGGGAGTTAAATCTTAGAATTCAGAATTCATATAAATTCAGATAATAGTTATTAAGAAAGTGTACACATGAGATATAATCTCATGTACAAGTACACCATATCTAAGAAAAATAAAGAGCATACATCTAAAACACGGGAAATTGTTTTAGAACTTTATTGAAAATGAACCAGTTGTACGAAAGAATGTACAGAAGAACATGGATCACCCCATATGTCTGGTTTTTCATGTAAAGATCGTTTTTTATTTGAAATTTATTTTATTGTTAGGACAACATGACTCCACACCCAAAACACGAGACTTGACAGGTAAGCTTCGTGATGAAAATTTGACTTACAGAGTGTTACATGTGTAATGTCCCTGTTTTTCGTTGTCACATGTGCAATTGTAATCACAACCATCCTTCCAATTCTGTCCTTGATGATACACAGTTCCTTTATAAAGACAGCCAGAAACTATAAAATTATAAGTTAAATTATTTTTAATCTGCAATACCAGTTATTTACTCTAATAGCCCAAGGTTGCACAATCAAATGACGGACAAGATAAGAATATATACAACAATTGTTGTTAAATGAAACACTTTATTGTATAGCAACATAATATTTCCCCAAGAAAACAACCAAATGTAAGCGTGCAATGAATTACAAAATTGCACTAGTGCAAATATGACCTCACTTTGATGATGACAACAAAAATCAACTTTTTTAACAGAAATTTTAGCTTTGCTAAACAATAAATATTATTGCATGAATATTGGGAATATTATCCCTCGTGGAATATATATTGCACTGACAATCTGGTGCAATATAAAATTCTACTCATATAATATGCAATAACCCTGTGATTTTAACTTCCAGGTACAATTTTTGGAGGCTTTAAAATCAAAACTGAACAACTTTTTTCCTGAACTCTACAAAAAATCAAAGAGAGAAGCCACAGCCTGCTAAGCTCACCTTGTAGCACAGTATTGTTACATGTAGAACATGTCAGTAAACAGTAATTGACTATAATCATTGTTCCTAACAGATTCATTTATGATTAAAATGAAGGTCACAGACAGCATCCGAAGCATTGTCATTCCAAAATACATACCAAATCATACATACGAATGGTTGATGTGAGTCATGTCAGTAAAAAGGAATGGACTTAAACCATTCTTAACAAGATGCAGATGCTAACTCTAGGGTAACACATAAGCCTCCCCCACTACACCGTGAGGTGAGCTACAAAAGGAAGAATGTGTCCATGGGACACTGATGCCACGCCTCCTTGAAATCAAACCCTTGAATTATTGCAGGTATTACTATGTACAATATTTATCATGTTTATATCAAATAGATATAAAACAAAGCTCCATCTCCTGTGATAAAAGGCCATTGGAACTGTTTTTATACAATATAGAGTTCCCACAAATAATCTGAAAAACAATCTTTTTTTTATATAAAAATCTATCTTAAGCACTCTGACCTTGACGTTGGGGATGCATGTACCACTCCTGAAATCGATATTTATCTGTTTGGCGTGATAGGTAAGAATATGACCAAGTTTGGGTTTGATTCAATTCAGGATACTCAAGTTATCATCTGGAAACCAAAATTTTATTGAAATTTTAATCTATTTTTAGCAAGAGTGACCTTGACCTTGAGAGTATCAACCTGGAAATCGATAGGGTTCTGTCTAGGGTGATAACTAAGCATATGACAAAGTTTGGTTTTGATCCAATACAGCATATTCAAGAAATCATCCGGAAACCAAAATTGTATTGAAATTTTAGTTTATTTTTAGTAACTGTAACCTTGACCTTGGAGGTACCAACCCTTAAACCAATAGGACTCTGTCTTGGATGGTAAGTAAGCATGTGAACAAGTTTGGTTTTGATCTGATGAACGATACTCAAGTTAACATCCGTAAACCAAAAAGATGAACGCACGGATCAGGGTAAACCTGCCATGAAAATAATTTCTAAGTTTTTTTTTTAACTTCAAAGCTTAATGGGTGAGAAACATTATATTAACCTGGAAAAAACATTTCAACTTCTGATTTCGTCCTCAGTCCAAGCACTTTTTGCAGAATGATATAAAATCATACTAATCTCATCAAGCGACTATCAATGTACTAGTATTTTTTTGTGTACGAGTATACAGTAAAAGGGGAAATATTCCCGAGGGCTTTATTTTCCATAATTTTGTGATTGGCTGTAGTGCCACATATTCGTGAAAATTTCCCCTTGCATACATTTGTTTTTATTACAAACATAACAAAATGTGAGAATCACAAAGATAATACCCCCAGAATAGGTTAAGGATCAAAATAGCAAAATATAAACCGTGTGAAAATACCACTTTTACAGTATTTAACAAATAGCAGAATTATATACTGCCAAATTAAGATGCTTACATTGTGCAATTTGGGTTGGTATCTGTTCTTTGTTTGCACCTGCAAAATAAAGTTTGATTTCATGATAAAACATTTGATAATATTTGTTTAAATTCTCTCAGAGACATGCAACACCAGAGATTGACAACTCAACTATTTTTTTACAAATCATGAAGCCTGCTTGACCTCGATAAAATTTCACTTCACAAAATAAATCTCTTATATATAGAAACCAAATGAAAATAATTTAATAAAAATATCTATACACCAACAAGGTAAGATACTTTACTGTTCAACTTTTACAGATAAATGCTATACCGAGTACAGCATGATACGACCGCAGCATGTCGACCCCAGAAATTAAAACAAGTTAATTGAAAATAAATATGGACACAGTAAAGAGCTTTACAAAGTAATCAGATAGACACAATAAGGAGCTTGAAGAATTAATTACCTGGACACAAACTTGGGAAAATAAAACTTATTTATTAGAAATAGTAAGAGCTAATCAAAATCTGCTGACTACCAACTGAATCTTGCATTAAAAGAAATCTCAGGAAGAAATAAAGTTGAAATCTGATAAAAACAATTTTTTTTTTGGACAAATGCGATTTTGGCTGCGTTTGGCCCCTTTGACCCCTTATAGCTCGAATACCGTAAGAGCTACACCAAATAAGTTGCATTCTACTGAACGATTACAACAAAGGGAATTCAAGCAAAAATCCCATCGTAATCTGATGATGAAAAAAAAAATTACATATTCTTAAAAATTGCAATTTCGGCCCCTTTGACCCCATATAGCTCGGAAACGGTAAGAGCTACACCAAATCCGTTTGCATACCACTGAAAGCTTACAACGAGAGGAATCCAAAGTAATAAATCACATTGAAATCCGATGAAAAATTAAATTTCATGTAATCTGCCTGCTTGAAATTTTGGCCCCGTTTGGCCACTCATTGCTCAGAAAGTAAACAAGTTATAAAAAATCTGGGGAAACAGCTCAATATTAATGTTTCATGCTTTGGCTTTACATTTAGATCATATTGGATATTTGTTCTCAGTTTTTTAACATATTTGATTTTTTGGTCTTCCAACTATTTAGATTTTATCTGCACTGAAGAGACATTAGTTGTCGAAATGCGCATATGCAGAAAANAAATTCACAGTAACTTCGGTATTTAGTTATTTGTTACCACTGGGTCGATGCCTCTGCTGGTGGACTGTTAGTCCCCGAGGGTATTCACCTGCCAAGTAGTCAGTAATTCGGTGCTGACCCGAAAACCGATTTTATTTCGAACCTTGCTATATCTAAATTTTTGTAAATTTTGTTGAAAACTAAGGGGTATCTCCCTCATGCAAAGCTCTGTCCTTCGGTATTTAGTTATTTCATAAGGACTAAAAATAAAAATATACAAATTTTGAAATTCCCCCTTTTGGGCCCCTATTTTCTCATGAACGGTATATGCGATGTGAAATCCTTTGTCATACTACAGACTGGAAATTTCCTAAGGAGTACACTGAAAGAAATCCTATCAAAATCATATAAATAATAAAGATTCTACAGCCACATATGTGAAAACATCCAATTTAATCCTTTTTGACCAGTTTTTAAAACGGCAGGTGCTACAATGACCAAAACTTTTCCAAGGAACATTATGTTAAAATTTCATAAGGATTGACCTAAAGGAACCTCCGACTTCAGTAATTAAGCATCTCTCTACCGATAATAACTCCTATAAGATGAATATTTACTAGTACTCTTTTTGAATGACTTCATGCATTGATTTTTCTGAATGCATTGGGTTTGGAATTTTGGGGCTTTCTGGAAAATACCTATCTACAAAAACACTTCTTGGCAACCAAAATCAAAATCCAAATTTTGGGAAATTTGCATAATTTTCATGAAATTGTCATTCGGAATGAAGCCACTGAGAAAGTGCTGGAAAATCCGTGTTGTTTTTAAGACATGTTTAAATCTCTACAAAACATGACCGTTCATGCAAAGTATACAGCTGTGTATACTTTGCATGCATGTAAAATCATGTCAAGAGATTTAACTTTTTATGACCATAAACAAAATCTTACATGTACTGTGTCCTTGTATTGTGAAAACGTCACCCACACCTGGATTGGCTGTAATTAGAAATGATGACATTTAATCATACATTTATGTTTAACGAATCAAGACGCAATGACAAATAATCTTTATCTGATACATTCCTGAGTCAAGATTTAATCCAAAATCAATCATCCACACATTTAAAATGAAAGAAAGGTGTGTGCAATCCCACATACCCTAGGTTTCATCAATCTAAAATTAACATATATTTTACTCCCACCCCCAAATATGTTGAAATGTAAACGATATCCATGAAACAAAATATATGCCATTATATGTCAAAGCCAGACCCCTGGAAAAATGGACCCATTTTAGGTTTATGTGAAAAATAAAATTCGTTGAAGATGAGAATACACTATATTTCGTACTAAATGAAAAGATAAATTGTAGGATCAAAATGGTCCAAGATGTCAATTGAAATTTGTTAATTGAAATCTTCGATATAAAGAAATTGAAAAAAAATAAAGGCCCATTCTATGAAACTGCAAACCACATTGAAACACATTTTCAAAACATCCAGAGAAGAAACATAAATAAAATGCAAAAAAGAACGAAAAAATATGAAAATAAAAATAAAATAAAATAAAACTAGAAAAAAATTGAGCAAAGCTCACTAATATTTACAACAAAGAATTTTCAAATAGATGGTGCATAATGGCAATGTGTACTTAACAATCTGTAAAAGTTTCATCAAATGGTCTAGGAACTTTGCCACAACGTACTTAGTGGACGGACGAACGGACAGATGGACACCATGATCACTATATACTGCCCACTAAAGCGGGAAGTCTAATGCCTTTTTTCAGGAGTCCCTTTGATTTCTTTCACAGAAATGTTGTAAAATTAAAGAATATGATTTTTACACAAATCTTGGACTGTTGGACAGCGTGTACTGAGCGGCTAAAAAGGGAAAAAGATGAGCAAATTTCTAACAAATTGTGATTTGCATAAACTCCAACGCCTACTGTATCCCCAGTTTGCATATGTCTGTCCTGGTGCGTAGTAGAATGCTGGCTTTTTGTCTGTTTCTACAAAGCATCTGTTGGCTGTGGATACCATTATCCATCCTGTGGAATCACATATAGATTTGTCGGCACTTTGACTGGCATAGAACTCACGTAGGAAGTCTGGGTCTCTACAAAGTAAATCATGTTAAAACTGGAATGAGAGTTTAAGAGGATAGATTTCGCTGGTAATGTTCATTCATATAAGTTTCTGCAAAAGTTCTTTAAAGAAGATATGGACAAGTGATCACATCAAAGAAAATTGTCTTGAAGTCAATCTTATAAATTTCTTTATATGCTACCCATAATCCGCTCTTTCGGCATTCAGAAGGAAAAACATTGTATTTATCTATTTAGATCAGGCTTTTGATCATTGATGCATTACAACATGTGACAGAGCGTAAAAGCATATATATTATTGTTCTGTTTTAAAAAATTAGATACATGTAGTTATAAATACAAAAAGTGAATTTTTTACATACTTAGCCATATGGAAATATTGCTTTGTGGTAGATTTCAGATCTATCCATGAAGAATCTGTAATTCTCTGTGGTGTAAACCAACTCATCTTATCTGCTCCAGTCGCATTAAATACTATGTAAGCCTTTTCTCTGCCATTCTTGTATATGGACACTTTCAACTAAAATTATAAGTAAATCTATGATCATATATCNATATAACAATGCTATTATTCTTATGAATAACAAATTTATGAGACATTAGGCCCTTAAAAAATATTACTCATCGGACTTTTGAAAAGTAAGGGCAAACATGCATATTTCAATTTTTGCTACAAATTATTAAAGTGAAAAATTAACTGAACGAGAATCAAAATCCAGACAAGAAGCTATGAGAATCTATAATTTGTTATTGATGGTTTTATTGTATAATAAGCTTAATTATACCATGGATTCATTTCAGAAACTGGTAAAACTTAACTCCATTTCAAATATGGTGTACAATTTAGGACCTTTGTCCAAAATGGCCAATTTGCTTTATTCAGGATATTGATATACCAGGAACAGTCCTTTACAAAAATAAGTTGCTTTAATTTCCACAAAGTTCACAAATTAAATTAGGGGTGACTTATTCCTATTTAGATAGGGACTGTTGGTCTTGTTCACTTCTTGCTTGATAAAATATAAATCGAAGTTGCATTCCGATGTCACCAATCAAAAATTTGTACGTCATTCTCAGACATCATATTTTGGCGGGAAATATTTTTGAATTGTAATTATATTATACATCCTCAATGTCACATGACCAGATTTTAAGAAGTACAGTAGAACTTCGACAGCTCGAAGAACCAAGGATCAATGAAAACAGTTCGAGCTGACGAGGTGGAATTGTGTTAAATTTGAACAAAAAGTCCAGAAAAAGTGTTCAAGACATCCATGGTGTTAGAGTTATTGCAGTTCGAGCCATCGATATTCATCTGTAGATGATATCTTACTTTATCTAGACAAAGTGATGGCCAATTATTGGACATGCTTGGTTTATAATGTCCTGGGAAGTTAGGTGTCAGNAAACTGACGGAGAACAAGTAACCAAAGTGATCTAAATTTAAAGCCAAAATTAGCTAAGGACAGAGCTTTGCATGAGGGAGATACTCCTTAGTTTTCAATAAAATTTACAAAATTTTAGAAATTGGAAGGTTTCAAAAATAATCGGCTTTCGGGTCAGCACCGAAGAAAAAATGACAATGATGAATTTTTTCACTTCCTCAGGGATTTTTTAAGATATATACAAGTTAAAAAAAATTGTGAATGATTTCATGGTGCTTCTGCATGTGCAAGAAGTTGCAGCAAGTTTCATACAAAAGGTATACATTATTGACATCTCGCAGTTGCCTACCTAGCCTGTCAGTCTTCAATCATTTATTTTCCAGTGATCTGAGTATTTTGTCCATATTAAACATGAACATTATGCGTAGCAGTTTACTCGGGCTCCTTAATCACTTTTCATTCGAATAAATACTTTGTATTTGAATAAGTAATGAATATCGTTGGAGCGTTGTTCTTCTTTTGTCCTATCTATATTTATTTTTATACTTTTCCCCATTTTTTATATCCATAAGCAGTAAGTTTTCATCATTTTGAATCCGTAGGGTACATGTTTTACTTACAAACTGGTTAAAAGTACAGACTATTTGTACGATTTTGTGAAGTATTTAAGTGGAATTTTAAACCAAAATGTCGGCCTTGGCGTGTTTTTTAAGCAGCCCAGGTTACAAAGATAAGGTGACATTGTTTGAAAGACCTAGAATTCTAAGTAAATATTTAAATCTTCTAAAACTGTTTTTCAGTTACCCAGATGGCTAATTCAGGAAACATATTAATCTCCATTTATGGATCTGTAAATCTTTCATCACTGACAATTTTCAATAGAAATGGATGTGTATGGCCTTAGTTAAGAAAAAGATAAGTGAATACTGGTTCCCTGTGCAGATGGCGGTGTTGTAGTTGGACACATTCCACATCTGGCGGCACAGTTCTCTTTGGCAAAATCTGGGAAAAAAGAGCATACATCTGCACCCAGTTCATCACAATATTCAGGATTCTGGTCTCTACAGGAAGGAAATCCTACTGTTGTTCTTTGTGCAGCTGGAAAATAAATGAAATGTCATGTGAGCCAACAACAATGTGCTGTGGAATGAGCATAACACTACATACTAATATGTCAAGGAATTTATTAAGTAACACATTAAATTCTAGATATCAAGAAAATACTTCAGTGACAGACAGAACATTGCACAAACTATCCTTAGCCTATAAGGGCTACGTGCAGCGATATATCCCTGCAGCTCCATCAATTTGAAACTCCACATATTTGTGGTAATTTTCAAAGTTATAAAGGGGCATGATTCCTACAGAAATAATCGAACTCATTTCAGGCATCTGAAACCTAAAGCTACTGTGTAAATATTATTGAAATCCAACAAGAAATAAATTTTTTCGGGCGCTTAGAGGGATATTTTGTTAGTTTTCAAAATAAAAAAGGGGCAAAATAATGTTCAGATATTACTCATCTTTGATCTCGCTTGAGCAATCCTTGAACTAAAGCTACTGTATAAATATTATCAAAATCCAACGAGAAATAAATTTTCTGCAACCGTTTTATGAATATTTTGTCAATTTTCAAAGTAAAAAAAGGCATAACTCCTACAAAAATGTTTGAACAGGTTTCATCTTTGCACTCGCCTGAAAACACCTTGAACTAAAGCTACTGTGTAAATATAATTGAAATCTAACAAAAAATAAATTTTGTAGAGCGCTTACTAGGATATTTTATTCAATTTTCAAAGTTAAACCAGAGGCTCAGAGACTGAGCCTATATCGCTCACATGACAAAATGCTTCAAAGGCATGCATGACCAAAAAGGATGTTTATTACCAATGGGGTTAAATGTTTAGCTATGTTCTCTATTAGCATCCACGTTTTTGTCTAATCCTATTGAAATGAATAATTGCAAAGGACATATTATACATATAGTTAAATTTGCTTGATTAGTTTCAGAGATGATGATTAAAAGGACGGTTATCTCATACCTGGCTCAAAAGTTAAACAATGTTCTGCACTGGAAGCCATGTTTTTTTATCGGATCGAAATGAAATGAGCAATGTTTGTAAAGCAACTTCCGTTCATCATTCCTGTAAAGATTGATTGAATTTGCTTCGGTGGTATCAGAGGAGAAAATGAAAATGTGATTCAGAGGAGCGAATATATGCTTTTCCCATAAGATCCCATGTTAAACTATGAAAATGTGATTCAGAGAAAATAACGAATATATGCTTTTCCCATAAGATCCCATGTTGAACTATGAAAATGTGATTCAGAGGAGATAGCGAATATATGCTTTTCCCATAAGATCCGATGTTAAACTATGTTCTGCTCTGGCGGCAATGTTTTTTAGCCGATTGGAAACATTTCGGCAATCTAGGTAAAGGACCTTCCATACATTGTTCCTGTAAAGTTTGGTTTAATTTGCTTCAGTAGCTTCAGAGGAGATTGCAAATATATGCTTTACCCATAGGGTCCAATGTTAAACTATCTTCTGCGCGGGCGGTCATGTTTTTTGGCGTATCAGAAAAATTTCGGTAATCTTAGTAAAAGACCTTCCATACATCATTCCTGTAAAGTTTACTTCAGTTGTGTTGAGTTGTTTCAGAAGAAAAAGCCTGAATGTGCATTTTCCAGTAGGTTCCAATATTAAAACTATGTTCGGCCCTGGTGGCCATGTTTTTTTGGCGGATTTAAAATTTAAAACTATGTTCGGCCCTGGTGGCCATGTTGTTTTGGCGGATTTGAAAAAATTCGGCAATCTTTATGAAGAACCTTCCATACATCAATCCTGTGAAGTTTGGCTAAAATTGGTCCTGTGGTTTCAGATGTGATAGTTAAAATGTGAAACTTTTACGGACGACGACGACGGACGACAGACGACGGACGACGGACGCCAAGTCATGGCAAAAGCTTACATGGCCTTTGGCCAGGTGAGCTAAAAGGGGACACAAAAATATTCGAATAGGACTTATCTTTGAACTAACTTAAGCACTTTTTGAACTAAAGGTACATTGTACTGTATAAATATTATCCAAATCCAACGAGAAAAAATTATTTTCTAGAGCGCTTACAGGGATCCGTCAATTTTCAAAATTAAAAAGGGGCACAACTTTTACAAAAATGTTCGAATAGGACTCCTCTTTGAACTCGCTTGAGCACTCCTTGAACTAAAGCTAATGAATAAATATTATCAAAATCCAGTGAGAAAATATTCATTATTGAAACGCAGAGCGTTACAGGTGTCCCCCAAAAGAACATTGTGCATCATATTCGTAGCACCTCTCACTTTCCAGTATTTTCAAGTTTCAGTGGCAACGGTAACCATTTTGAAAAATCTGAGGCTAAAAATCATTTGTACTCATGCCAGGCAACCTACCTGTAACATTTCATCTCATTCCGAGCACTTTTAATTTTCCCGCCTTTCTTTTCCTTTCCATGGCAAAGGCAGCCTTTCTGAAATTTTGAGGCTGAAAATAATTTTACTCATGCTATACAACTTTCCTGTGTATTTCATCCAGTTCTGAGCACTTTTAATTTTCCCGCTTTTTTCCGTTTCCATGCCTATGGTAGTCATTTAGGAAATTCTGAGGCTGAAAATCGTATCTACACATGCTTGGCAACCTTCCTGTAAAATTTCATCCAATTCTGAGCACTTTTAATTTTCCCGCTTTTTTCCGCTTCCATGGCAATGGCGGACACCTTGAAAACTTGACAGCTGCGAACATATCTAACTATTAAGGCAATTGTTCCTGTGAAGTTTCATGAAGTTTGGTCAAATAGTAGCTTAGATATGGGGTGGACAATTTTTGAGCAGAAGAAAAAAAAGTATAAGAAATGAACAAGTGATGTTATGTTTGCATGCAAACATAAGTCACCAAAACCAGATTCCAGACTCAATTGCTCTTTGAAAATGCAGTGTTGTGAATTTATCACCGATGATTCTGATTTTTTTTATTCCTCGTGTAATAATTAGTGTCTTTATCTCATAAGATTTTCGTCTGTCATTGCTAGTATTGCTTTGATTCAAGGGCAAAAATATTTCTGGATTGCGTCATAATGTTGTCATTATCAATTAATCTTGAAACCAATATTCCAAGTTGATACTTTAACATGAAATATAGCTTTTGAGGTGTAATTTTGACCTGTGACCTTGACTTCAATTTGGAGGTCCCGT
>MJUU01025359.1:0-56713 GCA_002080025.1 Modiolus philippinarum
ATCTACACCAAACATACACGTAAAAGAAGGAAGAGTTTAACTACACCCAACAGACACGTAAAAGGAAGCAGAGTTTTATCTACACCAAACAGGCATGTACAAGGTAGCAGAGTTTTATCTTCACCCAACAGGCACGTAAAAGAAGGAAAATTTTAATCTACACCAAACATACACGTAAAAGGAGGCAGGGTATTATCTTCACCCAACAGACACGTAAAAGGAGGCAGGCTATTATCTACACCCAACAGACACGTAAAAGGAGGCAGGGTATTATCTACACCCAACAGACACGTGAAAGGATGCAGAGAATTATCTACACCCAACAGACACGTAAAAGGATACACAGTGTTATCTATTATTCTCAATCCATTGTCTTATCAGTTAATCAATGCAAATTTTAAAACTTTTTCTACTGTCTTTATATGTAACTGAATATCTGAAGTGGACGAATAAGTTTTCCTCAGAACACAACGACTATGATGTAAATTCTATCTAGATTACTTTACAGTTTTTCTTTTTTGTAAACACAGATTTTTTCTGCTATTTGTGTAGATGTATTTGTCGTAAACTACTGCTTACTAATTTTGACTGCTGAAAATATTTGCGTTTTTTCCTGTCAATTTCGTGGAGATAAAATTTCGCAAACTGATAAGTCTAAATCTAAATTGTTCGCAGTCAAACGTAGCTAAAACCAATCTTTACAAAGGTTTTCCAAGTAGGAATTGCCAATTTTCAACTTCTCTCCTCAATCAGATTTCGATGTCCTACGCGTATGATGAATGTATAAATACTTTATAAAATCTGAATGTCACTAAAGACACGTATTGAGTTCAATACTTTATGAAAAATCTAGAACATTTGTATATTTTAATCCAATTAGCAAGTAAATGTTTAATTAACTCAATGTGTTGAAGACCGTACGGTAACCCCTAGATGCTTTGCTTTGGGTCGTTTTAACCTGGATATGGGATGTTGTCTCTTTGGCATTTACCCCATTTCCATTCTTTTTCATATTGACGTCCAATCAAATACATTTTTTCATAATCCTATGCAATATGATTTTCTATGACTTAAGTGATGTATAACACAATTACAATTTTTCTAAAAAAAGAATTACCACGAGTTGTGTCACTCGATCGAATATAAATAGGGATTAAATTTGAAAAAAATCCGCGGTAACTTTACAATTAATGTATGAAATGTGTCGAGGGAATTGATTTCAGCGTCCATGAATGCTTCGTGACACCAAATGATTTATTTGAAAAGTTTTAAAAGCTGTCCAAAATCTAACTGTTCGTATTTATGTTGATACTGAATGCTTAATAAAAAAATATCTTACAAAATTTCAATCTAAACTTTAGACAACTGTAAAGTAGGCACTAGTTTACTTCTTAATGTTCTGGCTTGGTTTATTTCCTTTTTTTGCTATGTCCAATTATCAACTATATTATTTCCATACACATTTTTCGCGATTTTCTACTATCCACTGAAAGTCGCGATTGTTGATAGCATTCGAAAATAAATTGGTTTGAAGTTAATACATCTCAATCAAACTTACCATCATGTACTAAGTATCTGTATTTTCCAGAAGCTAATATACTGAGAACTCTTTCAGCAGTTTTACCATAAAAGCACACACCTGTAAAATGCATTGCAACACATTTGAATGAAAAATTCTCCTGATATAAACAATGAATTTATATTCAGATAATTAACGGCTTTGTTGTAAAACCGTTAAAAACCCTAATCCATAAAAAAAGACGGGAAGCAAGAGAAAAACAAATTAACATAAAGTGATTTAGAACATAATCACTCCTCCTCGACCAATGACAGACCTTCATTTTGAGCTTTAATTCTCATAAACCACAGTTTTCTATGTGATTATATCTGACCAAAAAGAGATTTATGCCTAGGGCTATGTTTATAACTGTTAGTAATGACCTTTTCCTATCATCACAAACTGAAGTGTAGCTTGAATAGCTATGATAATAATAATAACAATTTTATTTTAATAATAATAAAAATATATTTAGTTTGGAAGATCATTTTTAGCATCCATTTTTCTTAAGATTCACTTCACAAATGAAAAACATTGATTTTTACACAAGAGAGGTTCTTTTCTAATTAATTGTTCAACCAATTCTAAATGGTGCATAATACAATCTTTACAAATATATGCCTATACAAGCGTTACTGCTTAGGGCAACTTGTGAAGTGACATGTTAAGAATTTCTGTCTAATTAGTTCAATTGTTCGTACTTGATTACACAAATGATTAAATTTAATCAAGTCATGATTGATGTTGAAAATATCCTATAAAATGTCCTGGAGTAAAGATAATGTTCTAAATTGGTCAAACAATGATTTGCCATGTTTTATGTACTAAAAACCCCTCTGCTACGGCTCGGGCTTTATAGTCCATAAAACATGGAAAATCATTGTTTAACCTATACTTAACTATCACAGCTAAAAATGTGCCTCATGTGAAGAGGAAAAACAAAAATATCAGATTTACTTGTTAAAAAATTGTGATTCCTAAAGTTAGCTTCAAAAACCCTAGTTGGAATAAACTACGACACACCAGCATCATCTCAATGGTTTAAAGCTTAGTTGAAGAATGTTTATAAAAGCATTATGTCACTTTTGTTTTTCTCCATTAAATGGAACATTGTGATGTATAGTTTCAGAAACATTAAAAAATGTTGTAACAAATTCGGATTCAAATTTATCAATAATTTGTACCTAATGATATCTCAGTTTTTATAGGGGTTCACATTGCTAGTGCTTTAGTTTTTTTTGGCGTTCTTGTTCCTTTTTGTTTAATAAGTCTCCAAACTTCGTTTGGAGACTTATTGTTTTTGTTGCGTTTCTTATTAAGTCTCCCAAACGAAGTTTGGGAGACTTATTGTTTTTGTTGCGTTTCTTATTATGTCGCCCCAGACGTAGTCGGGACGACATATTGTTTTTGGTCCGTTTCTTTGTTATTATTATTCTTTCTTTCTTTCTTCCAAGGATTTTTGTCCGCTTATTTTCTCAGAGATGCCTGGACAGAATTCATTCATATTTGGCATAAAGTTGGATCACCTTGAGGAGATGTGCATGCAACGACAAAAAATTTCAAAATGGCCGCCGTTTCCAAGATGGCTGCCAAAATACTTCAAAATTTCAACTTTATCCGGTTTCAACGAAAATTGAATTCTAGGTAGATTTTGACGCTGCGAACAATATGAAATCATCGAATAGGCTGCCAGGGGCGACATCAGCTATTGCTTGCAATTGCAAATCTAGTATCGTTATTGCTTTTCTCTTTTATTTTCTTCGAATGATTTTTGTCCGGCTTCGTTCTCATAGATGCCTTGACAGAACTCATTTATACTTGGCATAAAGTTGAACCACCATGAGAAGATGTGCATGCACTAACAAAAATTTTCAAAATGGCTGCCATTTTACGTCGAAATATTGAGAATGCAATAAATCAGGAACTGAATGGCAGAATTTGTTCATATTTTGTATTAATATTTAAAAAGATAAGAGGAAGGAATTCATGCCAAAAAATTTTGCAAAATGTCCGCCTTATTCAAGATGGCCGCCAAAATACGTCAAAATTTTAACATTGTCCGATTTCAACGAAAATTGATTTCTAGGTAGATTTGGACACTACAAACGAGATGGAATCGTCGACTTGGACGTCTGGGGCGACATCAGCTATTGCTTGCAATTGCAAATCTAGTTATTATTCTTCTTTCTTTATTCTCGTCCGCATGAACTTGTCCGAAACAGATCTCAGAGACCATATGACCTAAAGCTTTCAAACTTTCTAGGATGTTAGCCCCATATATCTAGTTGTGCAACATTTAAAAATTTTTCAGATAGGGGTCCATTAAGGGTACTTTTGGGGGCTCAAAAAGGGGTGGGGTCCTACATGTTAACCCTATGGGAAAAATGGAATTTTGAATTCTTTTCCTTTTACAGCTATATGTATTAGTAAGGTTTTAAGGGGAACCCCTGCTCAATTTTTTTTTGAAAGGGGGTTTTATAATGCCCAGAAATCCGATATTGGAGTTGGTTTGGGAGACTTTGGTGTTTCGCTTGCGAACACAGTTATATCTTGCTATTATTCTTTTTTCTTTCTTCTCGTCCGGATGAACTTGTCCGAACCAGATCTCAGAGACCTTTTTACCTAGAGCTTTTATACTTCAAAGAATGTTAGCCCGATATATCTAGATGTGCAACATGCAAAAAAAATTCAAAAGGGGGTTTATCAAGGGTACATTTGGGGGTTCAAAAAGGGTAGGGGTCCTCCATGTTAACCCTATGGGAAAATGAAATTTTGAATTTTTTCACCACTTTTGTCACTGTATCTCAAAAACTGAGAACACTAGCTCCATGAAACTTCATCAGAAAGATTAGGGTCATGTAAAAAAGGGTTCCACAGTATTGGAAATTTCAAATAACTACCGTTGCAATAGAAACCATACCAAAAAGAGGGAATTTTGGGAAAATAGTAGTTTCTGTTGATAATAGTATTTTAATTACAACAATATGTATTACTTAGATTATAAGGGGAACCCGTGCCCGAACTTTTTTTGGATGTAATGGACAAAAGAGCACTTTGTTGCCATGGAAACAAAACCAGAAACGTATTTTTTTTTGTTGAGAAAAATTGAGTTTTCTCATAAAAAAGGGAATTTTGAGAAATATGTATTAAATAGGTTATAAGGGGAACACCTGCCCAAATTTTCTTTGGAAAGAGATCTGAAATTGGATGTAATGGACACAAGAGCATTTGGTTGCCATGGAAACAAAACCAAAAGCATATTTTTTGGGAAAATCAGATTTTCTGATAAAAAAGAAGGAATTTTGAGAAATATGTATTACATAGCTTATAAGGGGAACCCAAGCCCAAATTTTTTTTTGGAAAGGGTCTAAAATTGGGTGTAATGGACAAAAGAGCACTTTGTTGCCATGGAAACAAAACCATTAAAGTATTTTTTGTTGAAAAAATGAGTTTTCTGAAAAAAAAAACAGACTTTTGAGAAATATGTATTAAATAGGTTATAAGGGGAACCCCAGCTCAAATTTTCTTTTGAAAGAGATCTGAAATTGGATGTAATGGACAAAAGAGTATTTGGTTGCCATGTAAACAAAACCAAAAGCATATTTTTTGGGAAAATCAGGTTTTCTGATAAAAAAGAAGGAATTTTGAGAAATATGTATTACATGGCTTATAAGGGGAACCCCTGCCCATTTTTTTTTTTGGAAATGGTCTGAAATTGGGTGTAATGGACAAAAGAACACTTTGTTGCTATGGAAACAAAATCAGAAACATATTTTTGTTAAAAAAATTGAGTTTTCCAAAAAAAGGAATTTTGAGACATATGTATTAAATGGGTTATAAGGGGAACCCCTGCCCAAATTTTTTTTGGAATGGGTCTGAAATTGGATGTAATGGACAAAAGAGCATTTAGTTGTCATAAAAGCAAAACAAGAAATTATTTTTTTACGTAGGATATGAAGGGAAACCCCTACCCAATTTTTTTTTCAAAAGGGAGTCTCGTAATGCCTTGGTATCCCATATGGGAGTTCGTTTGGGAGACTTTTGTGTTTCGCTTGCGAACACACTTATTACTTGACAATGTTTGTTTTGTCTTTGTCATACTGTCCCAATTCGTGTTGCTGTGAATTGCCATGATTTTGGATTTATGATTTTAGAATTTCCCCTTTCCTTGTTCTTGCTTCGGTATTCGTTTGCCGATGTATTGTATAAATTGCCTTCACTCAATAGCCCTTGAATGCTTGTCTAACAGTCAAACGTCACATATGAGTTGTGGCATTTTACAATGCATCAACCATATGAAATTACCAATATTTTATATCACGTTCTTTCCATCCTTAGTGAATTACCGAGAATTGAAATGTAGGACATTTTAGTTTTGATACGGATGTAATCATGAGATAAGCCATCAAGCTCGCATTAACGGGCAAACTTGATCTGTTCTTGATGAATGTAACAAAGGGGATAACAGGAAACATCCACAATGGCTGAAAAATTACAGTCACATTCGACAGTCTGCCAGAAAACTACACAGGAAAAACAGAAACAAGACAAAGGACAAACGTAAACAAAGATAGAAACTCGGGATAGCCGGACTTGGTACCTGCACTAGGAAAAATCCAGCAATGGGTTAAATCGGTTTATGGGTATCCAAACCTCCACTTTATCTGTCCCGTTTTCCTAAAGCATAATAAACATACGTCTGTATCAAAAATAAAATGTCATATTTTCCAAATGTTATTTCGCAGGATTTAATATGCAATAGCTAAATAGTAATCACATCTTATGTTGTAGTTTCTTTACCATAGATATAAAGGTAACAGATATTTTCCTGTTTGTGAATCAGTTTTATCAATATTTTAACAATGATGTGAACAATGCCGGGACAAATAGTGTTTAACAATATTGAATCTGCATTTGATGTTCTTCTTCACATAAAAACTTAATACAGTGTTGAAAAATGAGGCCAAGTAATTATATTAAAATAATACAAAAGGAAAAAAAGAAGAAACAAAACAAACAAGATACAATAAGAAAAAAACACACAATAACTCAAAAGAAATAATAAGAATTATAAAACCAAAGTTGAAGTATAGGAAAAAGGAAGAACTTTAATGACTAAGGAAATTAAGGCAACATTGGAATAACGGGAGTAATGGTTGTAGTTGCAACACACATTATAACGCCATGTAAACATAATATATTATTAAGAAATGACGATTGATAACACATCACAATCTTTATACTTGTATTTTATTTTCGATAATCATTGGCAGTGATTGTTTTGGTCTTTAACCATTCACAAAGCCACACTATTTACAACTCTATAACGAAATATTCCTGACCTGATTTTCAGTAATACAACGACCCATTCATTAATTTGTTATACGTAACCAACATTTGACTTTTCACTATAAGTGAATAACTAAGAACTAATATGATAGAGAAACACAATAATATCATGTGGATTATAAATAAAATGAAATTATTGATCGAAAAAACAAGGTTTATAAATATGTTTTAAATACATATTATTATTGATTTTTGCAACTTCTATTTTTGTCGAGAAATATAATTGTCCTCGAAATAGTAACGTAAGTTTACTGAATAACATTTTTTTATGTTGCACAAACTCATTGGATCTTTAAATTTAAATGACCTTTACCCCCCACCATTTTATATTTTTTGAAGAGTTCTTATCCGAAAAAAAAAAATGTTTTTCGTTTAATTTCACTTAAATAATTGAATTGACCGTTGGTCATATAACTGAGATAACTCACTTAATTGGCTTAATTAAAGATATGGATTTTTCATTTTTGTATTGTTATAAAAATATGTTCTACCATATAAAAAGGAAAACAACAAATGAATTTTCAAATTATTTGTTTTCTTTAGATTAACAACGAGGCTTTAGATGTTGTTAAGCAGTTTTGTCCTCACTTCGAAAGATGAAAACTGTAACATAACACAAAAAGAGCGTTCAATGTTATAAGATAGGATAAACAACCTTTTTTAGAAATTAAACTAATTTTGACATAGTCAAGTTAAAATTCTGTAGGTCTTGCTTCCAACATTGCAGACAAACTATGAAGAAAAGCCACTCCGTGGAGTGTAAATTATAAAAAGAGCAAAATCACTGGAGTTCAAAAGAAAACTTTCCCGTTCTTGCAAATTTTCCTGCTTCTCTTTGCAATCAAAAGTCTTTATCCAGTTGTCCCTCCCACTCTTATTTTCCTTCTCCTTTTTATTCCTGAATGGATAAACGAAAAGACATTGTAGGTTAATGGTGAATGAAAGGATATGGAGTAAATGCGCATGAGACAAAGTCTCTACAAAAACATGGTAAAAAACAAGCAAAGGAACAACGCTTTTATTGTTGTTCTTCATCTTGAAGTCACCATGAGGCCTTCAATTACAAAAACAGGAAACCAGCAAACACCTACAATGGCCAGGAACTACAATCACATGCCACAATCTACAAGCAAACTGCACCAGAAATACAATAATGAAAATAAGAGACAAACATAAATAACGATAGGAACTCGGGATAGCCGGACTTAGTACCGGCACCAGCAAAAGCCAGTGGTAGGGTTAAACCGGTTTATGGGTACCAAAACCTCCCCTTTCTCTATCCCGTTTCCCTATAGTATCATAAACATGCGAATAAAACCCAATACAGGTAGACTACTAACTCAATGACCACTATCTTGGAACAGAAAAAGCATAAGACAAAACGTAATTTTGAAAGAAGGGTCAAAGAGTGCCGCCGCTAAACTGCCGGCTAGCTCAAGGAATCTAGTCTGCTGGTAAAACGCTGTCGCACTACGGAAGAAAAATCAAACCCAAAACTCCCCGAAGGGTTTGGTAAAGAGTATTCATGTATTTCAGCAGACATTGGCAGTATCAGTGAGAGGCCAGTATATATGTAAAGTCTTCAGGTCACTGGAATCCAAAGCCAATTTAACGGATTTGTTCAGAATGTCTCGTCGATATCCACTATTACGTAAAAAATGTAACAATGAGTTTTGCTCATACCCTATAGTAAGTTCAAGAAACCTATTTTTATGGCGTGCCATACCTTAAAAAGTAATCTGACCATGTATTATCGAAGACCTCACCAGTAGATCCGGTGTACACTCACCAGATTCGGATGTTGACGTTATGGTATTTCTTCTTCCAAGGCATGACTTGGCAAACATCGCAACACAAAAGCTAAGGACACAAACACTGAATTTTGCCATTTTGCAAAACGGCGTTCCATTGTGGTAAATCAGAAAACTATTATTTGTTTGAAATAAAACGCATTATATTTTGAAATATCTAGTTCATATTACAAACATTCAACAGATGTTTAGGCATAGTATTACATTTTAATTTATTCGTAGAATTTGATTTAAACGTGTATATTGAAATTCCAAGTAATTGTAATGTTGTTTTTCAAAAGGAATTTAAATTTGATTTTCTATTTTACACATGTTTAGTTTTGGTAAAATTTTATGCAACATCTCAGGGTGACTTCAAAGTGAAGATTAACAATAAAAGCTTTGTTCAAGTGACTGGTTGTAACATGTATTTGAAGAGACTTTGATGCATATGAATTTACTCCATATCCTTCTTTCCAGCAGACAAAGCTGCTAACAAGGTTTTTTTCTTGTATAAAAAGCACTGCTATGATTGCCTAATACAAGAACATGGTGTAGATAATAGTTCAGGCAACTCAACATACAAAAATATCAATATTGATAAAGATGAAATCCTGGCAAATCATAAATCGTTTATGGAGTCATTATACATGTCTACCAACGACGAATGTAGTGATTTGCCTAGTGTGTACTGGACATCCAAACTTCATAAATGCCCGTACAATAACGGTATATTTCCGGCTTATTGTTGTTTTCTTATTGTTCTATTTAAGAACTGTCCATTATTCTTACTAAGATTTTGTCTGCTTTGAAAAAAGGCCCAGTAAAAATAATGTGATACCGTTTACTCAGGTATTAGTATAAATCATATGTGGATGCTCAAACATTCAAAAGATCTTCTGAATAACTTGAAAGCCAGGTCACTTTCAAAGATCCACTCGTTGAAAACATTCGATTTTTCTTCACTCCATACTACTCTTCCTCATTCAAAATTGAAAAGTCGTTTGATTCATCTTATCAATAACTCATTTACTTACAAAAAGGACAGAGCTTTAGATAAACAGCCTTAGTATTATACATCTATCTATTTTACTTACAAAGTACCAAAGAGTAACACACGATACTATACTGAAGAACAGGTAATCAGCATGCTGAGATTTTTTATTTGTCCACTTCGGAGGCAAGGTATACCAACACTCAGTCGGCATTCCTATTGGTACGAATTGTGCTCCCCTCTTAGCCGACCTATTTTTGTACACTTACGAAACAGAATTTCTGCAAAATTTGGTCAAACAAAATAAAATTAAAGAAGTTAGATACTTTAATTACTCATACAGATATATTGATGATGTCTTGTCACTAAATGATAGTAAATTTGCCGACTATATTCCATTAATACATCTACCAGAACTTGAAATAAAGGAGACTTCAGACACTGGCCATTCTGTTTCATTTTAAGATTTACTTCTGGAGTTTGACGACAGTGACAACCAGCACACGAATTATTGACAAAAGAGGCAATTTCAATTTTGATGTTGTAAACTTTCCACAACTCAAAAGGAGTTTTGCGTCTTCCGCAGCGTATGGAGTATACATTTCTTAATTAATCTACTACGCTAGAGCATTTAGTCACTATCAAGATTTTTTGCAACGACACATATGTTTAATTCGTAAGGTTTTAAATCAGAGCTTCGATAAATGCAGATTAATAGTTTTTCTGAAGAAATTTATTGGGCGATTTTCAGATTTGATTGATAAATATTCAATTCCAATTTGATTGAAGACGATTTTGTTAAAGTTTTGGCTTCCTCTATTGAGAGGTTTGTCAACATGCCACTTTGGTGTGATTTGTAAACCGAACGACTAAAACAGTTTACCTGTTAATGAGATAAGGCTTGTACATCGAACGACAAAAACATTTCACCTATGTGAAAAAACAATATTATGGCTTTGACATTTAAAACAATCTGGACACACAGAAATTATAGTTAATCGTTATATAAGCGGGAGGTTGATGCATCATAAAACCTGGTTTAATCCACCATTTCATTTTAATTATTTATAAAATGCCCGTTCCAAGTGGGGTATATGTTGGCTTGCCAAAGATGTTCTGTGTTGAGTTGTGTTTTCGCGATTCTGTCCTACGTCTTACGGATTTTCCTAACTGGTCTCTCCAGTGGAATCACTTCTATAACGGTGAAAGTGTATTCAAAAAGATACTTACAACAAATGTACAAGATATGGGGGCATAGCAAAATTATCGAACAGAATTGTCAAAAGCTGTAGTTCATGAGACAAAAAGACAAAAGAAGTGGAAAATACCGAAAAATTATCGACTGCAATATTCCTGACAGGTATTTCAAAAGAAAACGTAAACCGGTTTAATGCCGCGCTAAACCTCCTTTTCTACTGCGGTAGTGTCCGGTCGTAATTTGACAGCAATTGCTATTGAAAGGTGCTAAAATGTTAAATAATGATCATCCCGGTATTAAGTAACAAACGAATCTTGAATCAGAGTTCGGACCGATTATTAATGAAATGAACATCATCAATGTATCTCTAAGTGAGATTAAGGATCTAACATCTTTTATTTTATAATCTGTTACAAACCCTAAAGAAATTCAGTCTCGTAAGAATCTAACAACAAGTCTGCGAGTAGAGGAGCACAATTGGTTCAAATTAGTATATCAACTTAACTGTTGACAAATAGCACCACCAAATGTGAAAAAATATATTATCAATAAGAAAAAGCAATCATACTGCACATGTGTTTCTCATCTTATCATACTTTTCCTTTTATATTGGTTTTTGATTTATAACCTAATACAACACATTTTCTGAAAAGTTGACTCGTGGTTTTTTTTTCTGTAGCTGTGTTGCTCGGATTCTTTATGTAAGTAAAGAAATCAGAAGCAGTATAAGCTTCAAAATCATAAAAATAATTGACTTTATATGAACTACTAATGAACTCAAGCAAATATTAGGAAACGAAGGGTTTTCGTATTTTATGTACTTAGGACAATAATGTCAAGCCCGCTTGTGCTCGAGTCAACACTCGAAGTATCACAAACACCAATTTTTTTTATCGGTAGTTCATTTGCTACACAAGGGCCTGTGATCGAGCAAGGGTCTACCTTGAGAGAGATCGGTTGATCACAAATAGGCTACTTAAACGAAGGTATGTTAACCATTACTTGAAATCATCACTGCAAAAGTGTAACGGACGACATCAGGATCTTATGGACTTCTTTGGGATATCAATTTCCTAGATTGACAACAGCTCGTTTCCTTGGCAGCTACAAAAGTAAGTGAGAACCGAACCGTCGATCCGAAAGCGAACAATCCAAGGACAATGGCAACACCAGAAACAAAAAAGGCGAAAAAAAAAACAGAGACATTACATGGGTACAGCACAGAAAAGAAAAATGAAGACACTCACACACAAAGATGAACAACACGGACCCAATATAAAACCATTGGTGAGATCAGGTGCATCGGTAGAGTTAGCATCTCCTGCTTCTTATAAGACACCCGCCGTGTTGAACATGTCAAATCGGGTAGTAAAGTCAAATTCGGTAGAGGAAACAACAGTTAAGCTTTAAAGGGAAAGATCTGTTGTCATGTGGAAAAACAGATATCCCATAGCGGTCCAAAGATGATGATGTCGACCTTTAAACTTCAGGAGGGATGACTTCAAGTTTTGGGTAACATACCATTGTTGAAGTAGCCTATTTGTGAGCAACCGTCACTGTATCGAATACAGGCTTTTGAATAGCGAATGAGATGGGAGATGTAAACTCGATATGCCGGCGCTGTTGGGATGTTGCTACAAAGAAAAGGGAAGTTTACTATTGGAAAGGTGAAGTCATCGCGTTTGTCGTACAGCTTAGTTTGAAGTCTCCCTCTGTTGTCAATTTCAAGGTGAAGGCCAAGGAACGAGGCTGATGTAGAAATGTCTGTGGTATCCTTAATTTCGAGCTCTTTTGGATAGATCAAATGAAACAAAAACAAATTTGTTTTTCCTCGACCAGATTTGACTTTACTACTAGAACTGACTTGATCAAGACGACAGGTCTTTTACAAGAAGCAAATGATGCTTATTCTTCGGTGAACATGATCTCAAACATGGTTTTAAATTGGGTTCGCGTTGTTCGTCTGTATGTGTGTCTCCATTGTCCTTTTCTCTCTCGCAATGTTTTGATGTCTTTGAATTTTGGTGTTTCTGATGCTGCCGTTGTCTTTGAAGTATTCTTTTTAGACTCAGGGTTTAGTTCTCACTAACTTGACAAATCTTCAAAATAATTCTATTTCAAACAATAATGAGAATATACATTTTTGTGAAGTTTCCGAACTGGCAAGTGTTCACCTTAAACTACGCTCGGATGGGCATATAGTTACGCTTTATAATCATGATATTGCTTTGGTTCTGGTCTAAAAAATTTAAAGTACGAGAATAAATGGACATTAAATTACTTCAAGCACCAAATGAGTTGCTTTGGTTAGAATTGTCAAATTAAGACACAACCATCCGCAAACATACAACGTAAACAACAAGGTAGAAGATGGAAAATTAAAAATGGAAATTTTAACACATAGCAATATAGAGGCAAGACAAAAGATATTTAGACAAAAAGATATAAAGTAGAAACAGGAATGAATTAAAACGCCACAAAGTAAATTACAATCCGTGTGAACACCCACTTATACCGTAGGTATCATCTGGTGTCCCGAAAGGATAAGTATGATCTGATCCATGTGTGTCATTTGTCAAAAGCTGTGACAGTTTATCAGGTTAAGCGTCATTGAGCGAGTGCAGTTTTTACAGTTCCAGAACAACAAATACAGTGTTAGTGTTTGTAATACTTCCATTTGTTTCGGTTTTAGTTCTACAATTTACATAGAGTTTTTGGTTTTAGTTTTATTGCAATTGTTTTGTTTTCTTTTTTGATAAAAACTATGAGTACTTCTATTTTCCATTAATCATTGCCTATTTGAAGAAGTGAATGGTTTAATGTGAGTATACTAATTTTTCAAATGATATATGCTGTGGTCGCAAAAAGACAAGAAAAAAGACAATTTGTTCTGTTGATCTGCTTTATTTAGTTCATTTTGAAAATCATCATTTTTGTAGACTTCATCGATTGGCTGTTTTTCTTCCAGTGATACCAACGCATTCCAGTAGCACCTGATTTGTTACCTAGATATAACCCATTTAGGTTTGAATGATGACAGTTATAGTACCACCATCCACCTTTATGTTCAGCTGCACAATTCACTTTCTCATGTGAATCGTTGTCTTGATCCTTCGTTGAAAACTTGTGGTCGTTATGGTCTGCAAGACTATCACCTAATTAAATAAATCAAAATAAGATTTTGAATACGTGAAGGAAACTACATGTTATTCATCGATATTTGAATACTTAACGTGGCTTTTGCAAATTTGTTATGAATTCAAGTTTACAATGAACAAAAGAAGGATATGGAGTAAATATACATGATACAAAGTCTTTACAAATAAATGATAGAATCAAGCAATAGAACAATGCTTTTATTGTTGTTTTTCATCTTGAAGTCACCATGAGACCTTCAACAATGAGCTTTTTTCATGCCTCATTGTAAGCTCCAGACGGCCTCTACCAACGATTTGAGCGGATTAATTGCTGGATGTCGAGCAAAGCTACATACGTATTTTACGAAAGGATATGGAGTAAATGAACATAAGACCATAACACATATGTAAACTCCGACTGCAATAATTTTAATGAGCTGTATGGGCTTTTCGGAAATTAATTCCTCATCAGCAGCACTAGAACCCAAACAAAGGAAATCCATAATTTCAATAAATGTTTAAAATGCATAATGCCAAGCGAAATCCGAATAAACAGTAATATCAAATATAGCTAAGGACAAAACTACGATGGAGGGAGTTAATCCTTAGGTTTTGGAATATATCTTATTTACCCTACGGATGCAGTCTCGTTAACAAAGCTTACTGAATTGCCACAAAAAAAAGACAAAAAACAAACCAAAACAAAAGAAAACAAAAACAAAACACAAACACACAANAAAAAAAAAACAAAAACAAATTAAAGAAAACTACAGGCTCAGAGACTGAGCCTGTATCGCTAACCTGGCAAAATGCTTCTACGCCATACATGACTAAAAAAGATGTTTGCTTACCAATGGGGTCAAATGTTTAGCTATGTTCTTCATTAGCACCCGTGCTTTTTGTCTGATCTCATTGAAATGAATAATTTTTGCAAAGGACCTTCTATAAATTTCAGAGATGATGATTATAAGGAGGGTTATCTCATTCCTCCCGGCACCTGAATCGGTTTTCAGGGGCTTCGGCTACAGAGCTGCCGGGCGCGTCCCCAGGTGGTGGATAGGGGAATGCCCTGTCTATGCGGGGTAGTCAGGTCATAATACGGAAAGCCTGACCGCGAACCATTGTAGCCAAACTGTGTGGAGAAACGCCACGCTCCATGCAGTATAAAGACCCCTTCTATATTTCTCTAAAGAGAGCAGACGCACTGGGTGTCGTATGGAAGGCTAAATTTCCTGCCCCTACCCATTTCTCCAATTTTCCAGTGGCAGTCAAAAGTCGTTGCCCAGGTTGTCCCTTCCACCTTTATTTCTTTCTTCTGATACTTTCAATTTTTTGGATTGATTAACTTGTTCTCGTCCTGATATAGCTGAAATATTGCTCATTGGACGTTAAACTCTAACTAATCAATCAATCAATCTCATTCCTGTCTCCAATGTAAAATTATGTTCTGCACCTGAGGCCATCTTTTTTGTCAGATCCAAGTACCTTCCATACATCCTTTCTGTAAAGATTGGTTGAACTTGCTTCAGTAGCGTCAGAGGAGATAGCAAATAGATCATTTCCCCTTAGGGTCCCATGTTAGACTATGTTCTGTGCTGGCAGCCATGTTTTTAAAGGAATCTGAAAAATTTCGGCAATCCCCATAAAAGACCTTCCATACATCATTCCTGTAGAGTTTGGTTCAACTTGCTTCAGTAGCGTCAGAGGAGATAGCAAATATATGCTTTTCCCATAGGGACACATGTTAAACTATGTTCTGCGCGGGAGGCCATGTTTTCTCACAGATCGAAAAAATTTCGGCAAACTAAGAAAAGGACCTTCCATACATCATTGCTGTAAAGTTTGGTTCAATTTGCTTCAGTAGCTTCAGAGGAGATAGCAAACATATGCTTTTCCTCCTAGGGTCTCATGTTAAACTATGTTCTGCACTGGTGGCCATGTTTTTTCACGGATCGAAAAAATTTCGGCAAACTAAGTTAAGGACCTTCCATACAGCATTCCTGTAAAGTTTGCTTCCATTTGCTTCAGTAGCTTCAGAGGAGATAGCAAATATATGCTTTTCCCTTAGGGTCCCATGTTAAACTATGTTCTGCGCTGGCGGCCATTGTTTTTTCACGGATTGAAAAAATTTCGGCAAACTAACTAAAGGATCTTCCATACATCATTCCTGTAAAGTTTGGTTCCATTTGCTTCACAAACTTAAGAGGAGAAAGCAAATATTTGCTTTTCCCATAGGGTCCAATGTTAAACTATGTTCTGCGCTGGCCGCCATGTTTTTTCACGGATCGAAAAAATTTAGGCAAATTATGTAAAGGTCCTTCCATACATCATTCCTGTAAAGTTTGGTTCCATTTGCTTCAGTTACTTCAGAGGAGATAGCAAATATTTGCCTTTCCTATAGGGTCCCATGTTAATCTATGTTCTGCGCTGGCGGCTATAATTTTTCACGGATCAAAAAAATTTCAGCAAACTAAGTAAAGGACCTTCCATACATCATTCCTGTAAAGTTTGGTTCAATTTGCTTCAGTAGCTTCAGAGGAGATAGCAAATATTTGCTTTTCCCATAGGGTCCCATGTTAAACTATGTTCTGCGCTGGCGGCCATGTTTTTTCACAGATGGAAAAAATTTTGGGAAACTAAGTAAAAGACCTTGAATACATCATTCCTGTAAAATTTGGTTCCATTTGCTTCAGTAACTTCAGAGGAGATAGCAAATATTTGCCTTTCCCATAGGGTCCCATGTTAAACTATGTTCTGTGCTGGCGGCCATGTTTTTTCACAGATCGAAAACATTTCGGCAAACTAAGCAAAAAACCTTCCATACATCATTCCTGTAAAGTTTGGTTCCATTTGCTTCACTAACTTCATAGGAGATAGCAAATATTTCCTTTTCCAATATGGTCCCATGTTAA
Source organism: Modiolus philippinarum (assembly GCA_002080025.1). NCBI lineage: Eukaryota > Metazoa > Mollusca > Bivalvia > Mytilida > Modiolidae > Modiolus > Modiolus philippinarum. The sequence continues at coordinate 16,939 of MJUU01025359.1, forward strand.
ACTATGTTCTGCGCTGGCGCCCATTGTTTTTTCTCGGATTGAAAAAATTTCGGCAAATAATTAAATACCGAAATTACGGTGAATTTACTTTCTGCATATGCGCATTTCGACAACTTATGTCTCATCAGTGCAGATAAAATCTAAACGTTTGGAAGACCATAAACTCAAAAATGTTTAACTAAATTTCGGCAAACTAAGTAAAAGACCTTCCATACATCATTCCTGTGAAGTTTGCTTCCATTTGTTCAGTAACTTCAGACGAGATAGCAAATATTTGCTTTTCCCATAGGGTCCCATGTTAAACTATGTTCTGCGCTGACGGCCATGTTTTTTCACGGATCGAAAAAAATTTCGGCAAACTAGGTAAAAGACCTTCCATACATCATTCCTGTAAAGTTTGGTTAAATTTGCTTCAGTAGCTTCAGAGGTGATAGCAAATATTTGCTTTTCCCATAGGGTCCCATGTTAAACTATGTTCTGTGCTGGCGGCCATGTTTTTTCACAGATCGAAAACATTTCGGCAAACTAAGCAAAAAAACCTTCCATACATCATTCCTGTAAAGTTTGGTTGCATTTGCTTCACTAACTTCATAGGAGATAGCAAATATTTCCTTTTCCCATATGGTCCCATGTTAAACTATGTTCTGCGCTGGCGCCCATTGTTTTTTCTCGGATTGAAAAAATTTCGGCAAATAATTAAATACCGAAATTACTGTGAATCTACTTTCTGCATATGCGCATTTCGACAACTTATGTCTCATCAGTGCAGATAAAATCTAAACGTTTGGAAGACCATAAACTCAAAGATGTTTAACTAAATTTCGGCAAACTAAGTAAAAGACCTTCCATACATCATTCCTGTGAAGTTTGCTTCCATTTGTTCAGTAACTTCAGACGAGATAGCAAATATTTGCTTTTCCCATAGGGTCCCATGTTAAACTATGTTCTGCGCTGACGGCCATGTTTTTTCACGGATCGAAAAAATTTCGGCAAACTAGGTAAAAGACCTCCAATACATAATTCCTGTAAAGTTTGGTTCCATTTTCTTCACTAACTTCATAGGAGATAGCAAATATTTGCTTTTCCCACAGGGTCCCATGTTAAACTATGTTCTGCGCTGGCGGCCATTGTTTTTTCACGGATTGAAAAAAATTCGGGAAACTAAATAAAGGACCTTCCATACATCATTCCTGTAAAGTTTGGTTCCATTTGCTTAAGTAACTTCAGAGGAGATAACAAATATTTGCTTTTCCCATAGGGTCCCATGTTTAACTATGATCTGCGCTGGCGGCCATGTTTTTTCGCAGATCGAAAAAATTTCGGCAAACTAAGTAAAGGACCTTCCATACATCATTCCTGTAATGTTTGCTCCATTTGCTTCAGTAATTTCAGAGGAGAAAGCAAATATTTGCTTTTCCCATAGGGTCCCATGTTAAACCATGTTCAGCGCTGGCGGCCATGTTTTTTCATGGATCGAAAAAATTTCGACAAACTAAGTTAAAGACCTTCCATGAGCATTCCTGTCAAGTTTGGTTCAATTTGCTACATTAGCTTCAGAGGAGATAGCAAATATATGCTTTCCCGTAGGGTTCCATGTTAAACTATGTTCTGCGCTGGCGGCCATGCTTTTTCACGGATTGAAAAAATTTCGGCAAACTAAGTAAAGGACCTTCATACATACATTATTCCTGTAAAGTTTTGTTCCAATTGCTTCAGTAACTTCACAGGAGATAGCAAATATTTGCTTTTCCCATAGGGTCCCATGTTTAACTATGTTCTGCGCTGGCGGCCATGTTTTTTCACGGATCGAAAAAATTTCGGCAAACAATGTAAAGGACCTTTCAGACATCATTCCTGTAAAGTTTGGTTCCGTTTGCTTCAGTTACTTCAGAGGAGATAGCAAATATTTGCCTTTCCCATAGGGTCCCATGTTAAACTATGTTCTGCGCTGGCGGCCATGTTTTTTCACGGATCGAAAAAATTTCAGCAAACTAAGTAAAGGACCTTCCATACATTATTCCTGTAAAGTTTGGTTCAATTTGCTTAAGTAGCTTCAGAGGAGATAGCAAATATATGCCTTTTCCCATAGGGTCCAATGTGAAATCTAAGTTAAGCGCTGGCGGCCATGTTTCTTGGCAAATCGGAAAAATTTCGGCAAACTAAGTAAATGACCTTCCATACATCATTCCTGTAAAGTTTGGTTGAAATTGGTCCAGTGGTTTCAGAGGAGATAGCCAAAATGTGAAAAGTTTACGGACGACGACGACAACGACGGACGACGGACGCCAAGTGATGGCAAAAGCTCACTTGGCCTTTGGCCAGGTGAGCTAAAAAAACAGAAAACAAAACAAAAACAAAAAACAAAAAAAAAACAAGAAAACAAAAAACAAATAACAAACATGAAAGTAATCCAAGACTCGGACAAAAGCTAATAGAATTAAAGATACCAGATCATTCACTCTCACTAATGCACTTATAGTGCATTTTTTGCTAAATATATCTTATTTCCAGAATAAGAGATAAAGGAAACAACAAAAACTTACAGATCTACATTTCGTTTGTTCTGCACTGTATAGGGCACCCGTCACATTGTGTACGAGTCAAATCAGGGTTACGTCAAAAGTGCCAATGTCAAATCCGTGAACACGTGATATCTAGCTGTAAATGTTCGTTTTTATTATGGACACCGACATGTCATAGCTATCGATGATGTAACGGGGGACGGCCATTCAATTTCATGAGGAATACAAGTATCAAAGGTTGATCAAATACCTGACTCAGCTACGTTTTAGGCAGTGTTTTTGTTGTATTGAAAAAAATCATTGTATAAACTACATGCTCGACAATAACGAAATAAAAGTGAAAGTATTCTCCATACGCTGGAGAGGTAGGTATATTACTGATAAGAAAGGGAAAGTTCAATATTTGGCAGTCAACAATCAACATGTTTGTCATAAAGTCTAGATTGCATACGTCCATCTACATCAATGTACAAAACATATCTAAGTATAAAGCTTAAGTAGGTGTATCAGAAGTTCTTCTTTTTAATTTCAAGCTCATTCGGATAGATCTGATGTAAATATTCTTAAAAATTTGGATTATTCAGAGAAAGTACATGGAAGCTGACATTAAAAGACTGGGCTAAAAGTTTTTGTTTTCCTTGTGTTAGCCCTTGTAAAATTTTGGCTTCATATGAGTTCAGGAAAAAGTCTGCTAAAAGTGGAAAACACTTAAAGATGAACAGTTTTTCACTGTTTAAGACCTTCCAATAGCAATTGCTGTTAATTTGCTACCGGACACTACCGCTAATTACATAGGAGATTTGGGGAGTCGTAAAACCAGTTAAGCACTACTTTATTTCTTTTGAAATGTCTATTCCACGTCAGGACCATTGCAGTTTTTTTTTTGTAATTGTTTTAGTTTTATAAATTGATATATACAGACAACTCGCAGGTAATTATATGTACAACATATATACAAAACACCAGATAAAAAGTTACATATGGTATTGTTCCAGACCATACGCGTATTTGGACCGTACGCGTATGGCCGGAACATACGAGTATTTTTCGAAATACCCATACGGTCGGACCGTACGTGTACGGTCTGGCTAATTCAGTCTTGCGTGTTCTTTGATAATTTATATCAATAAATCAATATGCCGTATACAATATTATACAATGAATTAAGCTCGTATGTTTAGAAAGATAAATAAGATTTTCTAAGAATCGTTATTTTAAAGAAAATATAAGAGAAAAATAAAAATTCACTTTACTGTAATTATGTTTTTGAGATGCCTTTATAAAATTGACTTATTACTTGAACGTTATTTGAGATAGAATTATAAAAAAAGTGTTTCGTAAAAAAATAAATGGAATGTTAATTGAAATAAAATATATGTTTTTCTCGTATGAAAATCCTGAGAAAAAAATCATTGAATGCCGCCTCTAAGAAACAACATTTTTTCCAAATACCCCAAAAACGATGCAAATCCCGAAATCTCGTACAGGGACGACTGAATAAATATAACAGCGGAAATTACACAGTGTTCCAAAAATGAATACCCCTATCAACGAACAAAATTTCTCAATGTAAAAATGAAGTTTATGTATAACCTTTGATATTATTTCACTTTTTCTGTAATTTCATTTCAGTTATTTAAGTAATTTATTATTTTTTTATTAAGACATAATAATTTATACAGTTTCTGTATTAGTTAGTGCTATCCGTTTTGACTGTAACTTAATTCTGTTTGAATAACGAATGTAGTGTCTTTTTCTTTGTACTCATACGGTCTAAATATACACGTTTGGCCCAACTCGTAGCAGACCGTACACGTATACTCATACGGTCCGACCGTACGCGTATGGTGTGACCATACGCGTACGGTCGGACCATATGAGTATACGCATACGGTCCGGACCGTACGCGTACGGTCCAAATACGCGTATGGTCTGGAACAGTATCAATTTAATAAACTTTTTCAAGAAATAAAAAAAAATATCTATAATATTAATAATAATGACGTATTGACCACTGAGTACTGCTTCAAAAAAATTCCCATTTTTTTCATTACTTAAGCTCTTTGTGTAGGGGTCATATAGGACCATTGCGGTTGTCCGGTAGTTTTGCACCTGCTTTGTCTTGTTGCCTCTTGATTTCTGCGTTTGAGGAAATTGTTCTGTATTTTTGTTATTACTCTCATTAATTGTATCTTTTATGTGAGTGAAATATTTTTCTGAACATTTCATCATCGTTATGTTGTGATGATGTGCCATTCTTTGTCTTCGTCGGCAAAGTTCAAATTTGAATACGTCATTGGATTGAAACGGAAGTGAAACAGAGAGTACCATGTGGATGGCTTTCAGTTTTAGATCAATTTTAAGTCCCTATTTATGCATTTATTTTTGTTTATTTGATTTGGCTTTGTCATACAATCTCAATTGGTGTTGCTATGAATTGCCGTGATTTTGGATTTATGATTTTAGAATTTCCCCTTTCCTTGTTCTTGCTTCGGTATTCGTTTGCCGATGTATTACAATTATCTTGAAGAAAGCAGAGTGTCGATAGGCTCAAAAGCATCAATAGGTTATTTAACATTCATACAATTTCAGACTTGAAATTGCAAAAAGATATCATTTCAGAATTTTTTTTCATCGAATTTTAAAAAAAAAAGTACGCTATTTGAAGCGAAAACAAAGAGAAAAAAAAGAATAGTGTTTTAAGAAATCTAAAATACCAAGGGAATAATTCACAAATATTTCTGATTTACAGAACATCTAATCAACCTCTCTGCTGCACGATGTTCTAAAATTCAAATGTCGCATTGTGTTTTAGCATGACATTTCTTTTGACCAATCGGATGATTTATTGATTGATAAGCCAATCTTTAAAAAAAAAAAACAATTTTAGCAATTTCTTTCGAAAGTGCAAAAATGACTTTCTCTTTGTTTTATTTTAATACATTTTTTGTGTTAGATGTTCGGAATCGTCAGAAGATTTTTATTTGTAGTTATTACAGTATATTATAAAATTTAACCATTAAAATCTTAAAATAAAGGGCTACACCAAGCGCAGCATGTCGACTACTAAAATTTGAACAAGTGTAATTTAAAAGTGAATGTGGACACAGTTATGAGCATGACACAGTAATTAGATGGACACACATTAAGTAGCTAGACATAGTAATTGTTGGACAATAACTAGAGAACACAAAAATAGCCCTTTTGATCCCTTAAAGCTATGAAACTGTATGAGTTATGCTAAATCTGTTGACACAGTACCGACAGCTTACATGAAGATGAATCCAAAGAAACAACCCATGGAAATGCGATTTAAAATAATGATTTAACATATTTTCAAAAATTGCAATTTCGGCCTATTTGACCAATTATAGTTTGGAAACCACAAGAAATATGCCAAATCTGTTGACATACTACCATAAGCTTACAACGAGAGGAATCTAAAGAAAAAAATATCTCACCAAAATCAAATCAAAAAGAAAGATTTTACATATTTTGTAAAATTGCAATTTCGGCCCTTTTGACCCCTTATAGATCGGAAACCATAAAAGCTACAAAACATCTGTTGAAATAATGATAAAGCTTACAACAAGAGGCTCTCAAGATCCTGTATCGCTTACCTGGACATGGCAGACATAGATAAAAGATATTTCCAATAGGAAAAACGAAACATAAAATTTAGCAGAATACTTTTTTCTAAAATTACAGTATTCTTGTTTATTTTCCATGGCAACCGAAAGATCCACCATCCATGACAACCCATCATAACAGAACACCATTCAAAAAAAAATTTGGGCAGGGGTTCCCCTTATAATTAAAGTAAATACATAGTGCTGAAATTAAAACATACAGACCACTTTAATAGGGCCAATATGAAAACTATGTTCCAGATGTACGGACCTAACAGATATATTTTTTGGATGGGACCACCTAAAGACCATTGTGGCTAAGCTTAGTTCTAATTGGACTAGTAGTTTCTGAGAAGATCTTTGAATGTATATTCCATAGGTTCCAATGTTAAAACTATGTTCCAGCTGGTTGCAATCTTGGATGAGGTACAGACCTGCCAGATACATTTTTTAAAAGGGACCATCTAAGGGCCATTGTTACTAAAGTAAGTGAGAACCGAACCGTCAATCCAAAAGCGAACAATTCAAGGACAATGGCAACATCAGAAACAAAAAAGGGAAAAAAAACCAGAGACACAACATGGGTACGGCCAAGAAAAGAAAAATGAAGACACACACACAAACACACACACACATGAACAACACAGACACAATAAAAAGCCATGGGTGAGATCAGGTGCACCGACAGAGTTAGCATCTCCTGCTGTTTTTTCCATAGGGTCCAATGTTAAAACTATGTTCCCGCTGGCTGCCATCTTTGATTAAGTACACACCTGCCGGATACCTTTTTTTGAAGTGACCATCTAAGGACCATTGTCACTAAGTTTGGCTATTTATTGGATGGGTAGCTTCTGAGAAGAAGATGTTTGAATGTCTTTCCAATAGGGTCCAATGTTAAAACTATGTACCCCGCTGGAGGCCATCTTAGATAGATACAGACCTGCTGGATACCTTTTTAAAAAGGGACCATCTAAGGACCATTGTGACTAAGTTTGGTTATAATTGGACTGGTAGTTTCCGAGAAGATCTTTGAACGTCTTTCCCATAGGGTCCAATGTTAAAACTATGTTCCCCGCTGGCGGCCATCTTGGATTAAGTACTGACCTGCCGGATACCTTTTTGGAAGGGACCATCTAAGGACCATTGTTACTAAGTTTAATTATAACTGGACTGGTAATTTCTGAGAAGAAGATCTTTGAATGTCTTTTCCATAGGTCCAATGTTAATACTATATTCCCCGCTGGCGGCAATCTTCGATTAGGCACGAACCTGTTGGATACCATTTTAATGGAAAAGCCCATCTAAGGACCATTGTGAGTAACTTTGGTTATTATTGGACTGGTAGTTTCTGAGAAGAACATCTTTGAATGTCTTTTCCATAGGGTCCAATGTTTAAACTATGTTCCCCACGGGCGGCCATCTCGGATTAGATATTTTACGAAAGGATGTGGAGTAAATAAACACGAGACCATAAACATATGTTAACTCTAACTGCAATAATTTTAATGAGCTGTATGGCCATTTCGGAAAATAATTCCTCATCAGCAGCACTAGCACCCAAACAAAGGAAATCCATTATTTCAAAAAAATATTTCAAATGCATAAAACCAAACGAAATCCGAATAATCAGTAACCAATAATAACCAAAGAGTTAACATATGTTTTATGGTCTCGTGTTTATTTACTCCACATCCTTTCGTAAAATATAGGTAAGGAAAAAAACTACCATCGACGGAGTTAATCCTTAGGTTTTAGAATTTAGATAAATTTAGATAATAGAAATTCAACAAAGTGTACACATGAGACATTATCTCACGTACAAGTACACCATAGTAGTATTATATTTGAGCGAGTCTAGCTCATCGCTCAAATATAATACTACTACTCGGAGTGCACCCCCCAAAAACATTTGACCTCTAAAAAATACCCTCATTTCAAGTAAAAAAGCCTTAAATTTCACAATAGTTAAAAAAAACAACCAGAAGAAGAAAAGAGTTACACAGAAAAAGTGATAAAAAATTAAATAGCCGGGAGTACACCGAAGAAGAAATTCTATTGCGGGTCTAACACAGTAAAAAAAAACAGCCGGGAGAACACCGAATCCAAATTTTTCTTGTGGGTCTAACACAGTAAAAAAAATCTAAAACTTAGTCATCTGTAATTCTTGACTATAGAAATAACATATTATTTCTTCACCTTTTAAATCTTTTATTTTATAAGTAATAGGGTTTGTATTTAAGACTTTTTCAATTACAAATATTTCTCTTCTCCAACGAGTTGTATAACCCTTTTCAAATTGACCTTTCTTTTTTGTTATTCTTACTCTATCTCCTACTTTGAATTTAGGGTTTTTTTTATTGGATTAAATTTTTTCTGGATATAAATTTTTATACACTCTTGATTGATTTTTTAGATTTACTTGCTTCAACTGGCATCATTTTAATTGAAGAATGCAACGTATTATTTTAATTTTTAACCAATTTATCTAATACGTCATAATATTTAAAAGTTCCAGTGGCAGTAAAATATTTATACATATGTTGTTTCATTGTTCATATCCATCTTTCTACTACACTAGATTTTTCTTCATTCTCAGTTGAATATAACTTTATGTTATTATATTTTAACAATTCTTTTACTTGTCGATTATAAAATTCTGATCCTTTATCTGACCAAATGTACATTGGTTTTCTTTCTTGAAATAATGCTTTAAATGCTTCACTTACCGTTACTCCTGTTTTATTTTTCAATGGAATTAACCAACCATATTTACTAAATACATCTTTAACTGCTAATAAATATTTATAGTGTTTATTTTGTTTTGAATATTTTTGCATATCTACCAAATCAACCGCCCATGTCTGATCAACAGAATGAACATAAACACGTCTTTTAGGAAAAACACTTACAACTCTGCAATGTAATTCATCTGCTAATCTATTTGTTAGATTTGTAAGCACCATTTTAAATAAATAAAAATTCTTTTTTAAAAAATGACAGAAGGAAAAATCTGTATAAAATGTAATGAATATAAAACATATAATAATTATTATAAAGATTTTAAAGCATATGATGGATTAAAAGCAAAATGTAAACAATGTTTATACCTTGTTAAAAGAAATCATCGAGAAAAAACTAAAGAAAAATATAAAGAAGCTTATAATGAATTTATAGAAAGAAATCCTAATTATCAAAAGAATTATTATTTAAAAAATAAAATTATTAAAAATCATAATTAAAAATCTATTTTATAAAAATGGTCAGTAAAAAAACCAAATCATTTAAAGATCTTATTACTGAAATCGATATTGATGATATAGAAGAAGATGACATAGATAAATATATAAACTTATTAAAAGATAAGATAGTTATTAATCAATTTCCCTTGAAAATAAAAATAATAATAACAAATGAAATTTCAACTCCTATGTCATTTGATATAATAGAAAGTCATTATTCTCATCCTATTCAATATATCCTAACCCAAAATAATATATCTAAATTCTATAAAACTTTAATACATAAATTTAAAGCTTAGATAGATGAACTTCAAGAAAGAGGATCTGGTTTTGTTTTCAGAAATATTAAAAGTGTAAAAGTAAAACAATATAAATATGATTATCAAAAAGCTTCATCTTATATTCTTCTTCAATTTAAATCAAGAAACATTATCAATGTTCAAAATAAAAATGACAACAAATGTTTCTTATGGTCTATATTAGCAAAGTTATATCCAGCTAATAAAGACAAACAAAGAGTATCTAAATATAAAGAATATGAAAATAAAATTAATATGAAAGGAATTGAATATTTTGTAGCAATTAAAGATATTTCGAAAGTAGAGAAACAAAATATTTTAAGTATAAATGTATTTGAGTTAAAAAACCAAGCAAAAAAAAATCTTTAAATCCAGTTAGAACTTCAAACGTAGAAAGTGAAAATGTAGTTGATCTCTTATACATTGAAAGTAATGGAAATACCCATTATTGTTTAATTAAAGATTTAGATAGTTTCAAGTGTAATAAGAATAGACATAAATTGTTTACATGTAGAAATTGTATGAAAGGATATCAAAGAGAAGAAACATTAATAAAACATAAAGAAGAATGTTATAATCACGAATGTTGTAATGTTATTATGCCTGAATCAGGAAAAAATATTGTTAAATTTCAAATCATCATTTTACAAATAAAATACCATTTGTTATCTATTCTGATTTTGAATCAGATAATATTCCAATATCTACAACTCAACCAAATCCAGATAAATCATATACAAATCCAATACGAAAACAAAAACCTAATAGTTATGGTATTTACGTTCATTCGGATTATCCAGAAATATTTGAATCAAAATATTTTTCTTATGTTGGTAATGATGCAGCAGAAAAATATGTAAAAAAACTTATACAAATATTTAAAACAATAAATTATAAGATTTACCTTAATGAGAAGAAAGAGCCAATATTAAATCAGAATGAAGAAGAAAAATTTCAAGAAGCAACTAAATGTTATATTTGTGAAAAAGAATTTGAAGAAAATAATAATAAAATAAGAGAACATAATCATCTTTCAGGTAAATATAGAGGAGCGGCGTGTCAATCGTGTAATACAAAAGAAGGTAAAGCAACGAAATTAATACCTGTATTTTTTCATAACGGATCAAATTACGACTTCCATTTTATTATTGAAGAACTTATGAAATACGAAAACGATTATGATAAAGTGAAACTTCTCTCAAAAAATTCAGAAGAATATATTTCTATAGAATACGGTTCATATTATAAAAAAATAAGATTCCTAAATTCATATATATTTATGTTAAAAGGCTTATCAGATATTGCTAATTCAATGGATGAATTTCCTATATTAGAAAAAGAGTTTGATGGAAATATTTCTTTACTAAAACAAAAAGGATTTTATCCATATGAGTATATTGATTCTATAGAAAAATTTGAAGACAAAAAACTTCCAGATATTAAAGAATTTTATTCAACATTAAACCAAAAAACAATTACAAAAGAAGAGTATGAGCATGCACAGAAAGTCTGGGAATATTATAATTGTAAAAATTTAGAAGATTATCATAATTTATATCTTAAAACAGATGTTCTTATCTTAGTCGATGCTTTTGAAAAATTTAGAAAATTCTTTATAGAATATCATGAAATAGACCCTTGTTATTGTTATTCTGCTCCTGGTTTAACATGGCAATGTGGCTTAAAATATACAAAAATAAAATTAGAATTATTAACTGATTATGATATGTTATTAATGTTTGAAAAGGGTATAAGATGAGGATTTTCTGGTGTTCTAGGACCAAGACATGTGAAAGCATTTAATAAATATACTCATAACCACCATGATAATGGAAATAGAATATTAGATAAAAATGAAATGAAAGAATGTTTAGAAATATTAAAGAATGGAGGAAACTTAAACGATTTCTTATTAGAAAAATATTTACTATATCTTGATGCAAATAATTTATATGGTTGGGCAATGTCACAGAAATTACCAACCAAAAATTTTAAATGGGAAAAGGATCCTGATTATTATAAAAATATTCCAAAAGGACGAGGATGTTTAATTGAATGTGACTTAAAATATACAAATGAATGTAAAAAGAAGACATATAAATATCCTTTAGCACCGGAAAAAATGAAAATAAATAAAGAAGATTTATCTACTTATCAATTAAATTTAATAGGAGATAAACCATTAGGTAAAGAAGAAAAACTATTTTTATCACTAAATAATAAAAAGAAATATATTATTCATCATAGTATTCTAAATGAATATATTAAACTTGGTTTAAAAGTAAAAAAAGTATATAGAACTATTTCTTTTAAAGAATCAAATTGGTTAGCAAAGTATATTAATTTTAATACTGAACAAAGAACTAAATCAAAATCTACTTTTGAAAAAGATCTATGGAAACTTATGAATAATAGTTTCTACGGGAAAACATTGGAAAACATCAGAGGAAGAAGTGAGATTAAATTACTTACTGATAAGAAAAAAGTAAAAAAATATATAAATAAACCAAATTTTAAAGATTCAATAATATTTAATGATAACTTTGTTGCAATCGAAAATAAAGTTACTTCTGTTAAATTTAATAAACCTATTTATTTAGGACAGGCTATATTAGATTACTCGAAACAATTAATGTATAACTTTTATTATAATGTTGTTAATAAATTATGGGAAAAGAATGAATTAGTTGCAAGCGATACCGATTCAATATTCTTAAGTATTAAAACTAAAGATATTTACGAAGATATGAAAGATATAATAGATGAATTATATACTTCGAATTATCCTACAGATCACCCTTTATATTCAGAAAAAAATAAAAAAGTAATTGGTAAATTTAAAGATGAACTTAATTCAAAAATTATGAATGAAATAGTTTTTTTAAGAAGTATAGCATATTCTTTTACGTTAACAGGTTTAAGTGAAGAAAAAAAAAATTAAAAGGAATTGGAAAAACTACGATAAAGAAAGATATTAAATTTGATGATTATAAAGATTGTCTATTTAATAATACTAATAATAAACCTAAAATGAATAAAATGTATACATTAAACTCTAATAAAAATGAAATGTATGCTAATGAAATAAATAAAATGAGTATGACTCCATTTGATGATAAGAGATATATCCTAGATAATGGAATAGATACACAACCTTATGGTTTTAATTTATTTTAATTTCCAAGCAATTAAACCAGTTAATGCCATACCACCAACAACAAATGCAATTTCTCTATTTTTCTGATCTTCTGATGGAGTATAAAAATCGTTTAAGATCTAAATTCGCAGGTATATTTAATTGTTTACCCGTAACATTATAATATTCTCTCATGGCTTGATCAACATCATCAACCGCCGTGCGCGGTCCCGGCTGAAGAAAAGGCCCGCAGCATCCTCTGAGCTTGGAGTATGAGCCATCCTAACAGAGGACCCCGAGGGAACCCCGGGATATAGAAATAGGACCCAGTATCTCCGGCTTGCGGGGTGTTACCCCTCCTAAACGGAGGCTGATCCCGAGGGTCCCGGGATATAGAAATAGGACCCATTCCGTGGTTGTGCGGGATTAATAAATACACAACCCATCTTTCGGATGGGATGTAAACTCATGTCCACGTGTTAGAAGAAATGCCACGCTTCCTGCACGTTAAAGAACCCTTGTAGCAAGCTCCTTTTGGGGTGGTCCGTAGGTGATCGGCTACAAGGCTAAATTCCCCGCCCTTGACGATTTCACCCTACTTTTCCAGTGGCAGTCAGAATTTCCCGTCCCATGGCCCTTTCCATACCCCAAAGTGATTATTTATCAACAAACTTGTTCTCGTCTTGATATAGCTGAAATATTGCTGAGTAGACGTTAAACAATATTCAATCAATCAATCAATCAACATCATCAAAAGTTTGAACAGCATGATTTTCTTTTTTTAATTGTTCATTAATATAATCTAATCTTTGAATTCGTCTTTTATTCCATTCTTCTGTCGCTTTTTCTAATTTTTCTATTGCTTTATCATGTCTTATTTTTTCTTCATTTGCATCACTACCCATGTGTGAAAATAAATAATTACTACCAGAAAATGCCAAAGTGTTTGTGATTGCCCCACCAAGCATCATTACTAAAGCACTTGCCATTTTTAAAGAAAATAAAATAATCATTTTTTGTTGATTATTTCATAATATCAGCAGGTATAATGCCTTGCTTAATCAACATATCTTTTGTTGCCATTGCAAGCAGTATATCAATGGATAACATAAAAATATCATTCATGTTAAAATCTACTTTTGGTGCTGACCTTCTAAATACTTTTTTACCTATTTCTGAATATCCAACTGTTAACAATGTTTCCACTCCAGCATGATATAACATATTTGCTATTTGTTTTCCGTCTTTTGGTGTTGCCATTTTTATATATTAAATTTTTATTTTTTTTATTTCTGTTCTTATTTTTAAATTCTTAATTCTTCCGTTTCTTTTTCAAATTTATCATGTTTTATTTTTTCTTCCGTTTCTTCTTTTATTTCTTTTTTTAATTCTTCTTTTATTTCTTTTTTATATAATTCACATAACATTAAAAAATTATTTATAATTTCTAAAGATAACGCTGAAAAAATTAACACTTCTATAATTGAATTTATTTTTTCTGTTTTTCCCATTTTTAAGAAAAAATAAAATTAGTTAAATTCAAAAGAATCAATTTCTTTTTTTTTGTTTTTCTAAAGGGATTTGCTCACTTGGTTTTTCTTTACCAAACATGATTTCTCTAATCATTTTTCTGGTTTTTCTCTTTGTTTATAAAAAAACAACCCCAATCAACCTACTACCCCAATTGATAAACATAGTGGTAATATGTAATTTTTGTTACAATTTTGTTTGTTTGTTGGACATATATGATGAAACGAATCTGACGTTTTATCATCTTTTGTTATTTGAAGTTCACCAGCTTGTTTTAATTCTATGTTTTCTTTTTTTAATTTTTCTGATTCTTTTCTTTTTAATTCAGCTTTTAGCTTTCTTGCTTCTACACCTTTCCTACCAGCGGCTACTCGTTTTGGATTTTTTTGTTGAGGTTTTTTAGATTCTTTTATTTCTTTTTTGTTTTCTTCTTGTTCAGAATTTTCACTCGTTATTTTTTATGTCATTATTTTCGTCTTTTTTTTGAAATCAATATGTCTTGCTGTTGTTAACATTGCAGTGAAAGGAGCAAGATACATTCCATATCTATAGTACAGTTCACAACATATATTAGTTAAAGCGTGATTGATAAAAGGATCTTCCCCTAAGTCTTGCATTAAATTTGGTGGATTAACAACATTAAAGTACTTTGATACACCCATATTATATAAATTAATAAAAGAGTTTCCTAATGTTTTGGTCATACTGGCTCCTAATCTTGCTTCATATTTACAATATAATTTATGTATTTGTTCTGGTGTCATTGTATCAATTTCTGACAATTGTAATTCTTTACCCAGATATTGCTTACTACCCCCACCAGCAACAACGGCTGATTATCTTTCACGTTTTTTTTTTCTAAAAGGGAACTGCTCGCTTCGCTCGCTTTATCATCATCAAAATCTGTTTTCAATATTATCATCTCTTAAAAATTCTTCAGTGCTCATTTTATATATTTTATTTTTAAGTTTAAAAAACTAAATACAAAATAACCAACTAATGATAATACTGCAGTGTTTGTTATAATTGTTAGTATTTCTAATAGCATTGCTTTTTTATTGCTATTTTTTCAACATTTCTTAAGCATTACTTAAGCATTTCTTAAGCATTACTTAAGCATTACTTAAGCATTAGTTTTTTTTCTTATTTGGAAATACTAAATCATAACCATGATATTTATTTTTTTTATTATTTTTACATGGTTTCAACCCGAGTGGTCTTACATAAAAAGGAGTATCTATGTTTTCTATCTTTTCAGCGAGATGAAAAGGACTCCAAACTTCACCATTATTTTCGACAGATAAAATTACACTCTTACCAAAACTTGTATTAACATATTTATAATCAGTGATTTTGTAAATTTTATCAATTTCTAAGTCGGCCCATTTTTGTGTATTGTGATCTTTTTGTTTTTTAACAATCTATCAAATTCTTCTCTGTTTATTTTTAAAGAAATAAAATTTAATAAACTATTTGCTCGCTTAATCAATTACCCAATAATCAGTAGGTTGGTCCGTTTTTAATATTAATTTACGATGTTTCTTTTTTTTTTAAGTTCTTCCTTTATTCTTTGTCTTTCTTCTAAAGTAGGAATAACATCATGTGCTCTTAAACGTTTATCAAAACTGTCTCTGTCTTGCGTATAGAACATGCAGAACCATTTTGTTTGTTCTCTTAAATCTTTTAACACTGAATTATATCTCTGTGAAATTACCCATACTGATTGTCCAGCATGTCTCCCTGAAAATGCAAGTTCAGACAGCATATCCCTTTTTTTTGTTAATTGTTTTGTTGCACTGCAATCATCTATAATATATAATGTTGGATGACCAGCATATTTCTTAAAAAATATTCTAAGTAGTTCTTGTAATTTTTCTTCTCCGTTATTAAGGATAGGATTAAGAATTATCAAATTTTTTGTTTTTGGTTTTCTAACATCACCAATGCATTCACGATTTTTATATGCCTTGTTCCATTGAATGGTTGGACAAAGTATAACAATATATGTAAATACTCCACGATATTTTGTTTCTAATAAATCAAGAACAAACTCTGTTTTTCCACAACCGGTCTGACCACAAATAATAGCACAATGAGGGTATGTTGGTAATTCCATTTTTAAAGGGAAAACCCGCACTTAATAAATAAAATAAAATAAAAAATTAAGGGTCCGTACTTAATATTTTACTTCTTTAAATTTTCCATCTTCAAAATTAATTTGTGCATCTTGTATAACATAAATATAAACATTTATCGGTTTATCAGCTCCTGCTGTTTTCGTTATTTGAATTGTAATACCTTGAGAGGCCTTTTCGATTCTTCTACCTGAACCGTGTAGTGAGTTATCATCTATTGAACGTAAATCTAACCATAATGCATAATTAGTTGTTAAGTATTTTTTAATGTTGTATCAGATAAACATCCATCTTTACAAACTGTGTCCGTTATTTTTTTTCTTTTTGAAGTAAGAGCAAAGAATCTATTTATTTCATCCAATTGTTGATCTGCTTCCATTCCTTCACTGTATAATTGATTTGGAACACCTTCTATTGTTATTTTTACTTTTTTTATTTCATGGTTATAATAAGTTTCAGTGCTTTCTCTTTCTGGGTCTTCGAATAACATTAGAATACCTTTCATACTTTTAGATGGAGTATTTATATTAATATTCCATAGTGTATCAGATTTATTTTTAATTAATTTTTCGTATCTTAATATTCTGTCATATAAGATAACCATTTTTTTTTATGTATTTATTAGAATTTTTCAATAAACCCAACAGTTCTCGCCACAATATAGCTGAAATATTGCTGAAGTTGGCGTAAAACATCAATCAATCAATCAATCAACCATTTTACTGTCAATTTGATGTCTTATTTGACTTGCTAATTCAGGGTTAGAAACCATATCAAATTGTAAGCAAATATCATTGATTATATATTTTGCATCTTCATCTGTTGAATGAATAACTTTGTTGTAGTCGTTGAATGTAAGTTCATATTGAAGTTTATCACCAAGACCAGCTTGGTAAAAGGGCATGTGAGTTTCTAATAGTTAAAAGTCAAGTGGAATACAAAATTTGTTTTTGAATGTTTTCGCTATGGCTTGGTCTTCTACATTTTCTGTTTTATCTCCTGCTCCAACTCTATGTTTTAACATATTTGTTGTACCAATACCCTGATATGCCATATTTTCACGTTCAGTTGTAGTTTTCCACAAATCTACATAACAATGATAAATATCACTATCATCAATAGACATAACTTCATTCCCACTTATTTTAATTGTTGTTTTTTTAACTATTGCTCTTCCTATGTTTTGATATACTGTTGAATTTGCATCTTTAGATTCAATTTCTAATTCAAAAATTAATTTTGTTGTTCCAGGAACAATAACATCATTACTACTTAGATTAGGAAATCTCACTAATAACTGTTGATTTTTTTTAATAGTTGAAGGATTGTTAGTTATTTTAGCTTTGACGAATACATTTTGCAGCATGATGTTCTCTTAATTTTCTGTAAGGATTTAATTTTTCTCCGTAAGCCGACATTTTTTAAGGGATAAAAATAAAGTTGATAAAAATAATTCAATTACCGCTGATACTAGAGTATTGAGACATCCAGAATTATCAATCTCATTAATAAAACTTATTCTATCTCCAACCTCAACTTTTAAAGGTTTTTTAAAGTTAACAAATTCAGAAAAAAAATTCCGAACCTATTACATAACCAAATTTCACCATTAACACTCACTATGGCAGATACATAATCTTTGTTTGTTTTAAAACATGATAAACTAAGACCTAATATCTGCCCTGGAAAATTCATTACAAAATCACCCAACCAAAACCAAAACTAAACACTTGACCGCTCACCAATGGTCCATAACTTCCAGCGATTATACATATTGTTTTTCTGTCTTGTATATTTTCAATTGTTGTATAATAAATTATGATTAGTATTTAATACTTGAATCTCGTTCTCCATATTTTTTATTTCCTGAATTTTGTTGTATAATAAATCATTATTAATATTCATTACTTGAATCTTGTTCTTCATCTTTTGTATGTCCGATACATCCACGCTTTTTCTCTTAAAACCAAATATACTCATTTTAATAGGTAAATTTTTCTAAAACACAATTAATTGGTAAATGATTAATTATCTTGTTATTATTCTCATCTCTAATTTCTAATTTCAATTCTGTTATAATATCATTTACTAAACACTTATATTCCGGATGCTCAAATCTTGCTGTTAAAACATCTCCAAACTCTTTATTTTCGACTGGAATAACGGCTTATAATGTACTCGGCGCACCATCAAGATAATTATAAAAAGTGCTAACTTGTTCTAAATGTACAATAATTTATAAATAGCAAAATCTATGGGTTTATTTCCAGAATGTGTTTCATTAGGTTCAAATATACGTATATTCCTAAATCCTAACATATTTTTCAAACTTTTACTTATCTTTAATTCAACAGGAGTGTTTAATGAAGCAATACCATTTTTTTTCATTTACGAACAATACAATTTTTTTCTTTTTGAAATTCATCCGCTATTTATTGAAAACTATAATAACCATCTATAATATCTTTACGTCTGTCTCCAGTTTTTCGTATATGTTCACCTGAAATATTATACCAACCTACGCAATATGTTATAGATTTTAAACCGATACGTTTATTTTCGTTTCTGTTATCAATGTAAGTAAGTAAGTTTATTGTTTTATCAATATTTGAAATAGTATGGTACATTTTTAAGGGTAAAAAATGAAGAAAGAATTTTAATATAATCCTAATGCATCATATAATCCTCACACTAAATATTCTGAAAAAGATATGGGAAATTTTCACTCCGGTCAAAATCTTGTTAATCAATTAATATTTGTAAATCAAAAAGAAAATTTTAAAACAACTTTTCCCGATTTATTTCAAAAATATCAAAACCCACCATTACACACAAACGAACCATGGAATACATGGATGTATTCTTCGTTTGATTGGTGGCAATGTCAATTAAACTTTGCAGTTTGGTGTTCTAGTACAGGATGTGGTGTTTCTTATGATGATCATATACAAAACACTTCAAATCTTACCAATTCAATGTATATGTTTCATTTGTATTATTATATTGCCAGAATTTTAAAAGAACTTAAATCACCTTTACCAACTGATTCTTCTTTCTGTTATTACAAGAACCCATATGACAAAGCAGCATATCAAAAAATATGTAATGAATTTCAAATTTCTCCTAATACAGATTGGAGACAAAAATTAGAAAAAGCTGGTCATGGTTTAGGAAGTTTTACCCAATACTATAAACCAAGTGCTGAATATAGAATGAATCATTCTCAGAATGGACCATTATTAAATATAAACGATTCAGTTAAGCATACAATCGATATAAATATGGCTTGGACAACATTTATTCTAGACAAATCAGAAGGTTTTACAAAAGTAGGCATTGAACGTATTAATGAAAGTATTAGAACGTTTGTATGGGCTTTATAAGGAGCACAATCTCAAACACGTGCAGATATACTAACAATAGGTACAGGATTTGACGCTCAGAAACAATTCTAAGCAAACGTTCAAGATGCTATTAATAGTCCCATAGATTTACCCTCTCAGATATCACATTATGAACGTGTACTAAAATACGCTCGGAGTAAAGTTAATTATGTCTATGGTATTGGGTTATATATGTCTCCAAGTGATATGAGATTACAAATTGGAACAATTGTTGGTTATAATAACACAATTTTAATCGCAACAAAAGATCAAAAACTAGGCTTTAACGATGATATAAATACTAAACATGTTGAACAAGTTTCTCATTCTTTATATAAATTAGATGGAACAAAAACAAAAAAATCTTTACCAGAACCTGTTCATGATATACCGAAGCCTTCTGATAAATTTGTTCAAGATAAACCGAATATAGAACACGAAGAAAATAAAAAATCAATAATATTTGGAAGTGTTGTGTTGGTTATTACAGCGCTTATTATTTATGAGATTTATTAATTTAATTTAATTTTTTTAAATATTCCCTTGCAGCAGCATACAATAAACCTACAAAAAAAACAAGTAAAGCCCATATATTATTTGCAAACCAATTTACTACGTCTTTTGTTGCATTTAACAACCAAGACACAATAGCACCGATAATTCCTGGCAATGCAGCTGCTAATTTTTTTGCTAGAAAAGCTAGTAATTTACCAAGATTTTTTACTTGTTTTTTTTAATCCAATCTTTTGCATCTGTTTTATTTGTAGGAGGTGGAGGTGGAGAAGGAGAAAGTGTAGTTCCACCAGTAAATGTTTCTATTATAACACCAATAATCATTCCAAAAGCAGTTAAAATACTAGCTATTGTTATTCCTTGTTCTCTAAATAATGTTAAAATTGTTCAATAAACCCAACAGTTCTCGCCACAATATAGCTGAAATATTGCTGAAGTTGGCGTAAAACATCAATCAATCAATCAATCTAAATAATGTTCTTATTCTTTCCCTTAATGTTGTGTCTTCGTTTAATATTTTACGTATTGTTTGTTTAATTCTATTTAACTGGTTACGTAGTTTATCTCTATTAACATTAATTACCTCTAACATTCCACTTCTCTCAATTCCCAAATCTATTATTCGATAACTTATTTTTTTATTTGATATTCATCTTTGTTTTCCTTAGCTTTTTCTAATTTTTCTTTTTCTTTTGCTATTTCTTTATTTATTTCATTCAGTTTTGCTAATTCATTTGCAATTTCTTCTTTATTTGTTGTCATTGCTTTCATTACACCATCCATTTCCCTCATTTTCATATTTGTTTGGGTTTCTTTATCAAATAATGTTAATATTTCTTTTACAGATGTTGTCGAATTACTTGCTGTTTCTAATAGTTCTTCTGCCTCTTGTTGGGAAGTTACATTTCTTGAAGGAATATTTTCTTGGTTTAGTTTTTCTAATCTATTTTCAACATCATTTATATGTTGATTAGTTATATTATAATGGTCAACACCTAAAACATTTCTAATGAAATTAACACCGTAATAATTTTTAAGAGTGCTAAATTTATAAAATTCTAATACTCCTGTTTGGTAATGTGTTAATGGAATTTCTTTACCATAACCATCTCTTGCATATAACATAGGTCTTCCCTTATCATCTACCCATAAAAAGAAATCTCTATGATTTTTGTTTAAATCTAATTCTTCATTTACGCTGTAAAATTTTTTTACCATTTTTTTGATCATTTTACTTCTGTGTTTTGGTTTATCTTCTGATGATAAATATTTTAATTGTTCGTGATTTTCATTTATATCCTGGCGAAACTCTTTCATATCATTTTGAAAAGAAGTTTCTGTTTCATTATCATCTTTATAATCATCCTGTTTATTAAAAGTATCCATTTCAAAACCTCCTTCAGCCATTTTTAATTATAAAATTTTATTCATATTTTGGTGGAGGGTCATTTACTATAGTAATTTTATTGAAGAAAATTAGAAATTTTCCATTTTTTTTTAAATTTCATTTCTTACTCTTGCTTCTGTATCTTCTATTAATTTCTTTCTTTCACTGTCATTCATTCTTGTTTGTGTTTGTTTTTTACGTATATTTTTCTAATTCATCTAAAATCAATTTAAATTCATTTTCATTTATCTGTCCATCAGTTAAAGATTTTGATATTAAATCTTTTATACTGTTTAACTTGCATTCTGCCATTTTTTTTAATTTCATAATGTTTTTTTTATTTTGTTGTAAGTTTACGTCTAATACGTTTAACACAAGCACCTAAACCTCCACACGCGACAGCTGCCATTTGCATTGGTAACAATATAGGAAAAGCTATTCCAACACCAGCTAAAATAACAGATATTGAAATAAAAATCGTGTCTACGCCATCCGTTACGTTAACTCCTCGTTTATATTTCTTGTATAATGATTTACGAATATCTTTCTCATTTTTCAATGTTTTCTCTATTCTTGTTATTTTTTGTAGTCTATAATTTTGTCCATCTTCTTTTGGTAATTCTGGATATAAATCTGGGGCTGTTGGTTGCTTCATTTTTAAGGGTATTTTTTAGAATTACAGTTTAAACAAAATTTTCATTTGACATGACAAACAAAAAGGCAAGACATAAAAAAACATACGAAGAAATTTAAATCTCAAATTTATACATTTAAACATCAACAATCCAATTACGCATTCATTATTGATATACAGTACGCTTGGCTTGTCATTTAAATTGAAATGTAGAAGTAGTCTATTTAAAACTCATGTCCTATTAAATAGCATATTGTAATCAACAAAAATCAATGCGATGTGGCTGTTTATTGACAATTACCGGGTAATACAACTTTCACTAACTTTCATTGTGTATTACTCGGTAATTCATATTTCAATTTTCTTTTTTGTGTGTATGTTAATTTTTTATTATTATTGTGTATTATCCGGTAATTCATATTATTTTTTATTTATTGCGTATTACCCAGTAATTCATATTTTTATTTTTCTTTATTGTGTATTACCCAGTAATTCATATTATTTTTTTCTTTATTGTGTATTACCCAGTAATTTTTTTATTCACTAAACTACCGGATTTTTTTCTCACTTTTCAAAAATAACTTTTTTACATTCGGTGTACTCCCGGCTGTTTTTTTTTAATGTGTTAGACCCGCAATAGAATTTCTTCTTCGGTGTACTCCCGGCTATTTAATTTTTTATCACTTTTTCTGTGTAACTCTTTTCTTCTTCTGGTTGTTTTTTTTTTCTATTGTGAAATTCAAGGCCTTTTTACTTGAAATGAGGGTATTTTCCAGAGGTCAAAATTTTTTTGGGTTGCACTCCGAGTAGTAGTATTATATTTGAGCGATGAGCTAGACTCGCTCAAATATAATACTACTCACCATATCTAAGAAAAATAAAGAGCATACATCTGTACCATGGGGAATAGTTATACCAACTCCACACTGCAATAAAAGACAAACTCCTGTAATAAATATTTTACGAAAGAATATGGAGTAAATGAACATGAGACCATAAAACATATGTTAACTCCAACTGCAATAATTTTAATGAGCTGTATGGCCATTTCGGAAATTAATTCCTCATCAGCAGCACTAGCACCCAAACAACGGAAATCCATTATTTCAAAAAATGTTTAAAATGCACAAAACCAAACGAAATCTGAATAATCAGTAATATCAAATATAGGTAAGGACAACACTACGATGGACGGAGTTAATCCTTAGGTTTTGGAATTTGCATAAATTTAGATAATAGAAATTCAACAAAGTGTACACATGAGATATTATCTCATGTACAAGTACACCATATATAAGAAAAATAAAGAGCATACATCTCTACCACGGGGAATTGCTTTACCAACTCCACACTGCAATAAAAGAAAACTCCTGTATTAAATATTTTACGAAAGGATATGGAGTAAATGAACATGAAACCATAAAACATATGTTTACTCCAACTGCAATAATTTTAATGAGCTGTATTTCCATTACATGAAGTACGGACCTGCCGGATACCTTTTTTAGAAGGGGTCATCTAAGGACCATTGTGTCTAAGTTTGGTTATAATTGGACTGGTAGTTTCTGCGAAGAAGATCTTTGAATGTGTTTACCCATAGGGTCCAATGTTGTAACTATGTTCCCCGCTGTCGGCCATCCTGGATGAGGTACGGACCTGCCGGATACCTGTTTTGAAGGGGACCACCTAAGGATGGACGGACGGAAGACGGACGCCGGACGCCAAGTGATGGCAAAAGCTCACCCTGGCATTGCCAGGTGAGCTAAAAAGAGAAATCTGAAAAAAAAATCCCATCAAAATCCAATGAAAAATCAAAATTTTAGGTAATATGCATATTTGCAATTTGGGCCCCGTTTGGCCCCTAATAGCTCAAAAACGAAAGAAATCAAAAATCTAATAAAATAGCACATGTTTATTTTTCATAAGGAATCCATTCAAAAAAAAAAAAAAAAAAAAAAAAATGCATCAAAATCGGACAAGAAATAAAAATAAAATTAAATTTTTGAGATCCCCTTTTGGGCCCCATTTATCTTATGAATGGAACATGCGACGTGAAATCCGTTGAATACTAATGTTTCGAAATTTTCTCAGGAGCACACTGCAAGAAACAACAACAAAATCTAATAAATAATAAAAGTTCTACAGAAAAATATGTTAAAGAAAAAATATGTTAACACCCGATTTTCCCCTTTTGGTCCCTTTTTAAAAACGGGAGGGGCCATAAATAACCAAAACCACTCCAAGCCTTTTTTTGTACCAAGGAACATTTCATAGCGATTGATCATCTTGAACTTAAGTTATCGACAAAAAACAAAAGTGTCTACAGACGCCGACGACGACGACAACGTGAACAACAACGACGACGACAGCGCCATACCATTATACGACCTCAAATCATGTATTCCGATATTCAATTTCTGTTGAATGCTAACATGTACCATCCGTAAGGCTGCTAATTCTTAAAGGTTATATAATTTCACGTTTAAGTCTATAGTTCAGAAGTTCATTTAAATGGCATCAACAATTGTGTAAAGAATGGAAGAGATATATATAAATTTAAGTTTTGCTTTGCGAGTTTTCGCACCACAATGAACCTTGCAATATGGGAAAAAAGGATTGAGCGTGATTTAATATTATAAAATACATGAAAAGTGTTTCAAAATTAAGTAATTTTCTAAAAAGCAACAATATTTTATACTAACCAGCTTTTCCACTATAACCACCAACCGAGAGTTTATACTTGGTAGAAGCATCTCCAACAGAAAATGTTGAATATTCAGCATACGCTGTACTTCCATCAAAATCTTCCAGTTCCACCCTCAATTTATATTTTCCATTAGATGTCAATCTTGCTAATTTGTCATTGCCTTCACATAAACCGAAAAAAAAATCAGTACAAATCAACGAACATTTTTTGTTTTTGTTCAGTGACTAACTAGAATAAAGTTAGAGTTTAAACATATATTTTTTTGCTTCATAATAATTTTGTAAATATTATTTATCATATCTTAATTCACTCAAAACGGAAACGTAATTGTTAAAAAGTACTCTTCGTATAGTTTTAAAGAAATATAGAAGTTTAATATTGCAAAAATAAATCATAAAAGAAATCTTGAGGATAAAAAGTGTTGGCATACCGATAAACATGCAGAGATGAGATATTAGTAATTGTAATTGTGATCATACTCAGCTGTAATCGATCACATTTTAAAAAGTAATCAGTGTAATCATTTATCCGTTAAAAATCTGATTACATGTAATTAAATTTAATCAGTTACTTTAAAAAAATAGTCTGTTATCCTAATTAAAAGTAGCGATACCCATGTAACGAAACAATTCTGAGAAATAACATGGATATGTCCACATGAAACCTTTAGGAGTTACACCAGGCGAGTTCACAGGGTTAGCCCTTTTCACTATACATGCACATTCGTCCTGAGAAACAATAATTCAAAGATACATTCGACGTTGCAATAAAACGTGACAAGTATTACGTGCCCAAAGTCCCCGACTTTCTTACAAATTAAAACAAACTGACAACGAAAGCTATGATATTTTTAAAATGGGAGTTAACCTTCGATTTCTTCATTCCAGTAGTCAGTTGGTATATCAATACCTCGACTCTTTATCATAATTAAATGTAAGCAAATATTTGCGTTCAAAATAAATACATGTGACCTGTTGAAAGACAATCAATAGACTTAGAGGTAGTTGAATTTCAATATCTTTATTAATTTTTCGAGAAAAAATGAAACAATCGAAAACGCTTGCAATTTTCTACAGCATTAAAGTGCGGGATGCAAAACACTATTTTAGGCGCTAGATACAAAATGTTTATACTATTTTGTTCAGTACATTTATAAAAGACTAAATCTATTCAAATTTAGAACAATGATTTCTTCATTCATAACGAAAAATGTTTTTCTGAATATAAAATCCTGATCACAATAACGCATATGAAATTACCAAAAATACTTTAACACGTATCATTATATATTTGTCATTTTATCTAGTATTTGACTCCATCAGCTAATGGACATAGCCCGTTCTTTGCTTCCTTTCAGTACTAAATTCCTCTACCATTTAGTGTGTAAATCATGTCAAAACATAACTGAAGTATATCTGTTGCAATTTATTTTTATCTTCTTTAAAATCCTCGATACTTGATTAACAAAATATCTTAAAATTGTGAAGATGACAACAAAGCAAGAGACTGTTGGACATGCCCTTAAGCAAAACATAATAATACATCTTAAAATATCATTCCACTGTTAATCAATCAATCAAAATATATGTTTAAAGTAGAAATCACAATATTGTAATTTTATCTTTGTTTCATAGATTTTAGTAACTGAACCAATAACGCCATTGACGTCTTTGATAAGAATAATATTTTACCTAGCCAAAATTCTGATTGGAAACTCCCGAAACCTTTTTGGTACTCTTTCCAAGTTCTAAAAAAGTCTGTTTTACCATTAAATCTTCTTTGAAAGACCTGAAATATGAAGAGCTATTCTAAATCGTTTTTCTTTTTACAACAAACTACCACAAAAATTGGTTAAATTTCCAGAGCCAAAATCACAAATTTTGAAGAATTATGCCCATAAGTGTGGATGAGAGTATAATATTTTGCTTTAAACATTATTTTCTAACTGTGAAGTACGAACGTCTCTGATTCTTTGAATTTGTCAGACCACTCCATTAACCCGTTGTGAAACCCACTTTTTGG
The DNA here is from genome assembly GCA_002080025.1 of Modiolus philippinarum. Classification (NCBI taxonomy): domain Eukaryota; kingdom Metazoa; phylum Mollusca; class Bivalvia; order Mytilida; family Modiolidae; genus Modiolus; species Modiolus philippinarum. The sequence goes on from MJUU01025359.1 coordinate 44,075, forward strand.
TGAAAATGGGTATACAAATATTTCCAAAAAATGCAATTTTCGATGCCCATCGTGTACAAGAATTATTTAGGTGATAATTTCAGAGATTTTTAAAGGATAATACGAAGTTTTGAAAACAAACAGCCCTTGATATACCAGGAATTCCCAACAAAATATTTTCTATGTTATGACCTAGGGTATAAATCACGACAATGGCAGTAAATTAAAACTTTCTTGTTGTGAAAACTATGTATTCCTTGTTTTAATAGCACTGAATTGTAAAATTGTGAAGAGTTAGAGCATGATTTCATAAAAATAAAATAATTGTTCCATGCGAATCTGATACTTCTGGCAATGACATTAAAACACAATGTAATAACAAAGTCTAAAACACTCCTATTAATACAAACAAATGAAAGCAGTAAACACCTACAATGGCCGAAAACTACAATCACATGACACCATTTACAAGCGAACTGCACCAGAAAAACACTAATAAAGACAAAAGGCAAACATAAATAATGAAAGTATTTATCCTAGTATGTTCAACCCGGTCTTTCACAAACATTTAATCAACTTTCAAAGTGTGTTTTTACAATTGCCTTCATCTTGTTTTTCCGAAAAAAGGACTAATAGAAGACAATCACTTTACACAAACAAACACGTTTTACTCATGAGTCAACCGAAAAAAAACTTGGCATCCTAATATTATGAAATGTTGGCACAAACCTGAGATGACCACAGAGAAGCTCTTATCAATTTCAAAAGGATTTCAAATATGATGTGTTGCTTGTCATTTAAGGTTAAAAAGTCTCTGTTGATTGAAATGAGCTAATAAGTTTTTTCTGTCATAATTTGACAACTTTTCTATATGTAATAATGTACATGTATTCAAGAAAATATGAACGATTCTAAAGTGCATCCAGAAATAAACAAAACCATGGAGGAAGCGTTGTTCAACGTTCAGCAATGAATTCCGTTCAAACCATTGCTATGGGTCATCTCCCACTAACTATGAGATATTAGCAAAGTTTATTGTTGAAGGCCTCAGGGGCACTTTAAGATGAGAAACAACAATAAAAGCGTTATTTCATTTGTTGTTTTAATCATGGATTTGCAGATACTTTGTCTTATGGGCATTTACTCCATATCCTTTCATTGTTCATTATATTCAATATTTCACGAAAGGATATGGAGTAAATGAACATGAGACCATAACACATATGTTAACTCCAACTGCAATAATTTTAATGAGCTGTATGGCCATTTCGGGAATTCATTCCTCATCAGCAGCACTAGGACCCAAACAAAGGAAATCCATAATTTGAAAAAATGTTAAAATGCATAAAACCAAACGAAATCCGAATAATCAGTAATATCAAATTCAGCTAAGGACAAAACTACGATGATGGGAGTTAATCCTTCGGTTTTGGAATTTACATAAATTTAGATAATAGTTATTGAACAAAGTGTACACATGAGATATTATCTCATGTACAAGTACACCATATCTAAGAAAAATAAAGAGCATACATCTCTACCACGGGGAATTGTTTTACCAACTCCACATGGCAATAAAAGACAAACTCCTGTATTAAATATTTCACGAAAGGATATGGAGTAAATGAACATGAGACAATAACACATATGTTTACTCCAACTGCAATAATTTTAATGAGCTGTATGGCCATTTCGGAAATTCATTCTTCATCAGCAGCACTAGAACCCAAACAAAGGAAATCCATAATTTGAAAAAATGTTAAAATGCATAAAACCGAAATTGAAATAAATTTTTATTTTGCAAATGGCCCTGTATCTTTATGTGTGATTTCGCTTCTTAGATACATTTGAAAACATGTTAGTCACAATCATTTAGAATCTTACTTACAGTCCATCCACCGTCACTTTTTACTTCACAGTAAACATTAAATCCCCTTTTGTAATCTCCTACTCTGTATACACCACTCTTGTGACGTTTCGGGTTTAAATCAGAGCAGTCCCGTATTCGTTTTGACTTGATTTTGCCTTAAATAGAAAGAGTTAAACAGTTACAAATTAAAACAAATGGTTTATGGTCTTGCAAACGTTTTGATTTGATCTTCACTGAAGAGACATAAATATGAAAAAAAAAGGAAATGGGGTAAATGTCAAGGAGACAACATCCCAATTCCAAATTAAAACGACTCAAAACAAAGCATCGAGGGGTCATCGGTACGGTCTTCAACACAGTGAGGAACCTCACACCATATAGCAAGCCCTAAGTGGCCTCCCAAAAAGGTAAAAAAAAGTGAATAAATCAATGGAAACAAATCACATCCAATAACCCGAATATCAAGAAACTAAAATTTTATAAGAAGTCAAAGACATGCCAATGACCAACATATTCCTGACTTGGGACAGGCGCAACAATTGTTGTGGGGTTAAACTCTTTTTCTTGGATCCAAACCCTCCTCATATGTGTGATGAAGGGCTAAAACATAAATACACAAAAAGACTCATTAGTATTAATCAAACTAGAAAAAAGTCAAACTTATCACGACGAGTACCCTTACAATGAAGTACATAAAACATGAAGACAATACACACGGATACTGTCCTGATAAATGTTTGCAGTTACTGACAGCTAGCGAAGGACATAATTTCCGTTGACTATGAAATCAAACTGATATAAGTTGTCTAAATTGTCATATGCAGAATTTAAATCAACAGTAACTTCGGTATTTTTTATTAAATTATTGGTTTTTTTAACTTGATTGCTAAAAGCACAATACCAAGTTGGATTATCCGCATACTACATAATGATCATTGGACTATTGAACATGAAAAATTCATCTTTTAAACTACATTCTTCCCTAAATGTATTGTCATAGAGATATTCTACCTGTATTGTACCTTAAATTCAGGACATATATTTAGTTTTTTTAATTCACCAAGAAGTTATTTAATACGAGTCATGGGAATTTTTTTTTTAACAAAACGCTAATAATTCAAGCTGAAACATTTATCATATTTAGGAAAGTAACAGAAGATGAATTTTAAAGTAACGTTATATTAAACTGTATGACAAATCAATTCCCCTCTCTAATAGAACTTACACCACATAATCAGAAAGGTGAAAGAATGGTTTAAGGTAATTTGATGATAATCGAAAACCGAAAATGAAATACAGAAAACTGGCATTAGGGTCTCACTAATCGTTGCAATAATATTTTAAGTAATACATTAAAATTTATCAATACTTTTGTTTTTGTCATCCGGCATGGAATTTTAAGATATCATTAGCAGAATTATGACTGTATCCAGGTAACCTTATCCAGCATTGGAAAACAATTAATGACAATTAAATGAAAGTATAATTGTAAAACGGGTCAAACAGAAACGTTAAAAGCTATGTATACATTTTTCCGGTAAAATTGCAAAATGTGGGATAAATTAGCATGATGAGATATCAAGCGAGTCTAATTGAGGCTACACAAAAGAAAACAATATTTTATTTGCATAAAATTTGAAAGGAATTGTTAAAATGAAGTTTATCTCTTGCTTACAAATAGTAAAATTCTGCAAATTAACGTAAATACAAGACCTAAAAGATCTAACAGACACGTAAAAGGAGGCAGGGTTTTATCTACACCCAACAGACACGTAAAAGAAGGAAGAGTTTTATCTACACCCAACATACACGTAAAAGAAGGAAGAGTTTTATCTACACCCAACATACACGTAAAAGAAGGAAGATTTTTATCTTCATCCTACAGACACGTAAAAGGAGGCAGAGTTTTATCCATACCCAACAGACACGTAAAAGAAGGAAGAGTTTTATCTACACCCAACATACACGTAAAAGAAGGAAGAGTTTATCTACACCCAACAGACACGTAAAAGAAGGAAGAGTTTTATCTACACCCAACATACACGTAAAAGAAGGAAGATTTTTATCTTCACCCTACAGACACGTAAAAGGAGGCAGGGTTTTATCTACACCCAACAGACACGTAAAAGAAGGAAGAGTTTTATCTACACCCAACATACACGTAAAAGAAGGAAGATTTTTATCTTCACCCTACAGACACGTAAAAGGAGGCAGAGTTTTATCTACACCGAACAGACAGGTAAAAGAAGGCAGACTTTTCTCTACACCAAAACGACACGTAAAAGGAAGTAGAGTTTTATCTACACCAAACAGACACGTAAAAGAAGGAAGAGTCTTATCTACACCAAACATACACGTAAGTGAAGTAAGAGTCTTATTTACACCAAACATACACGTAAAAGAAGGAAGAGTTTTATCTACACCCCACAAACACGTATAAGAAGGAAGAATTTTATCTACACCCAACATACACATAAAAGAAGGAACACTTTTATCTACACCAAACAGGCATGTAAAAGAAGGAAGAGTTGTATCGACACCAAACAGACACGTAAAAGGAGGCAGGGTATTATCTACACCCAACAGACACGTAAAAGGATGCAGAAAATTATCTACACCAAACAGGCATGTAAAAGAAGGAAGAGTTGTATCGACACCAAACAGACACGTAAAAGGAGGCAGGGTGTTATCTACACCCAACAGACACGTAAAAGGATGCAGAAAATTATCTACAACAAACAGGCATGTAAAAGAAGGAAGAGTTGTATCGACACCAAACAGGCACGTAAAATGAGGCAGGGTATTATCTACACCCAACAGACACGTAAAAGGAGGCAGGGTATTATCTACACCCAACAGACACGTAAAAGGATGCAGAAAATTATCTACACCAAACAGGCACGTAAAAGAAGGAAGAGTTGTATCGACACCAAACAGACACGTAAAATGAGGCAGGGTATTATCTACATCCAACAGACACGTAAAAGGAGGCAGGGTATTATCTACAGCAAACAGACACGTAAAAGGATGCAGAAAATTATCTACACCAAACAGACACGTAAAAGGATGCAAAAAATTCAGAGTTTTATCTATTATTCTAAATCCATTGTCTTATCCGTTTATCAATGCAAATTTTCAAACTTTTTCTGCTGTCTTTATATGTAAATGAATTTCTGAAGTGGACGAATAAGTTTTCCTCAGACTATGATGTAAATTCTATTTATATTACTTTATAGTTTTTCTTTTTTGTAAACGAAGATTTGTTCTCTTTTTTGTGTAGGTGTATTTGTCGTAAACTACTGCTTACTTATTTGGACTGCTGAAAATATTTGCGTTTTTTCCTGACAATTTCGTGGAGATAAAATTTCGCAAACTGATAAGTCTTAATCTAAGTAAGTCGCAGTCAAATGCAGCTAAAACCAATCTTAACAAAGGTTTTCCAAGTAGGAATTGCCAATTTTCAACTTCTCTCCTCAATCAGATTTCAATGTTCTACGCGTATGATTAATGTATAAATACTTTATAAAATCTGAAGTGTCATTAAAGACACGTATAGATTTCAATACTTTATAAAAAATCTAGAACATTTTTATATTTTATTCCAATTAGCAAGTAAATGTTTAATTAACTTGACCTCCAATCAAATACATTTTTTCCATAATCCTATGCAATATGATTTTCTGTGACTCAAAGTGATGTATCACACAATTACAATTTTCTAAAAAAATTGCCACGAGTTTGTGTCACTCGATCGAATATAAATAGGGATTAAATTTGAAAAAAAAATCAGCGGTAACTTTACAATTAATGTATGAAATGTGTCGAGGAATTGATTTTAGCGTCCATGAATGCTTCGTGACACCAAATGATTTGTTTGAAAAGTCTGAAAAGCTGTCCAAAATCTAATTGTTCGTTTTTATATTTATAGTGAAATATCTTACAAAATTTCAATCTAAACTTTAGACAACTGTAAAGAAGGCACTAGTGTACTTTTTACTTTCTGGCTCGGTTTATTACCTTTTTTGCTATGTCCAATTATCAAACTATATTATTTCAATATACATTTTTCGCGATTTTCTACTATCCACTGAAAGTCGTGATTGTTGATAGCATTCGAAAATAAATTGGTTTGAAGTAAATACATCTCAATCAAACTTACCATCATGTACTAAGTATCTGTATTTTCCAGAAGCTAATATACTGAGAACTCTTTCAGCAGTTTTACCATAAAAACACACACCTGTAAAATGCATTGCAACACATTTGAATGAAAAATTCTCCTGATATAAACAGTGAATTTATATACAGATATTTGACGGCTTTGTTGTAAAACCGTTAAAAACCCCAATCCGTAAAAAAAGACGAGAAGCAAGAGAAAAACATAAATTGATTTACAACATAATCACTCCTCCTCGACCAATGAGAGACCTTCATTTGGAGCTTTACTTTTCATAAACCACACTTTTCTATGTGATTATAGAAGAATATAGGCAATTGTGGACCATCTGACCGAAAAGAGATATATGCCTAGGGCTATGTTTATAACTGTTAGTAATGACATTTTCCTATCATCACAAACTGAAGAGTAGCTTGAATATTAATGATAATAATAATAACAATTTTATTTTAATAATAAAAATATATTTAGCTTGGAAGATCATTTTTAGCATCCATTTTTCTGAAGATTCACTTCACAAATGAAAAACATTGATTTTTAAACAAGAGAGGTTCTTTTCAAATATTCCTTTCTTTTCCAATTAATTGTTCATCCAATTCTAAATGGTGCATAATACAACCTTTACAAATATATGCTTATACAAACGTTACTGTTTGGGGCAACTTATGAAGTGACATGTAAAGAATCTCTCTCTAATTAGTTCAATTGTTCGTACTTGATTACACAAATGATTAAATTTAATCAAGTCATAATTGATTTTGAAACTATGCTATAAAATGTCTAGGAGTAGTGATAATGTTCTAAATTGGTCAAACAATGATTTGCCATGTTTTATGTACTATAAACCCCTCGGCTACGCCTTGGGCTTTATAGTCCATAAAACATGGCAAATCATTGTTTAACCTATACTTAACTATCACAGCTAAAAATGTGTCTCATGTGAAGAGGAAAAACAAAAATATCAGATTTACTTGTTAAAAATTTGTGCGTCCCCAGGTGGTGGATAGGGGAATGCCCTGTCTATGCGGGGTAGTCAGGTCATAATACGGAAAGCCTGACCGCGAACCATTGTAGCCAAACTGTGTGGAGAAACGCCACGCTCCATGCAGTATAAAGACCCCTTCTATATTTCTCTAAAGAGAGCAGACGCACTGGGTGTCGTATGGAAGGCTAAATTTCCTGCCCCTACCCATTTCTCCAATTTTCCAGTGGCAGTCAAAAGTCGTTGCCCAGGTTGTCCCTTCCACCTTTATTTCTTTCTTCTGATACTTTCAATTTTTTGAATTGATTAACTTGTTCTCGTCCTGATATAGCTGAAATATTGCTCATTGGACGTTAAACTCTAACTAATCAATCAATCGAAAACCCTAGTTGGAATAAACTACGACACACCAGCATCATCTCAATGGTTTCAAGCTTAGTTGAAGAATGTTTATAAAATCATTATGTCACTTTTGTTTTTCTCCTGTAAAGGGAACATTGTGATGTATAATTTTAGAAACATTTCAATATTGTAAAAAATTCGGATTCAAATTTTATCGATAATTTGTAGGAATTTCCATCGCTCTATAGCCCTTGAATGCTTGTCTCACAGTCAAGACGTCACTTGCGGGTTGCTGCACTATGGCATTACTTGTCTCTGTAACTATGATGAAAAAAAAAACAGCTCCAAAAATAGCATATAAGTTGTGGCATTTTACAATGCATCAACCATATGAAATTACCAATATTTTATATCAAGTTCTTTCTACCCTTAGTGAATTACCGAGAGTTGAAATGTAGGACATTTTAGTTTTGATACGGATGTAATTATGAGGTAAGGCATCCAGCTCGCATTAACGGGCAAACTCGATCCTGTTCTTGATGAATGTAACAAAGGGGATAACAGGAAACATCTACAATGGCTGAAAAATTACAGTCACATACCACAATCTGCCAGGGAACTACACAGGAAAAACAGAAACAAACGTAAACAACGATAGGAACTCGGGACAGTCGGACTTGGTACCTGCACTAGCAAAAAGCCAGCAATGGGTTAAACCGGTTTATGGGTATCCAAACCTCCACTTTATCTGTCCCGTTTTCCTAAAGCATAATAAACATACGTCTGTATCGAAAATAGAATGTCCAAATGTTATTTTGCAGGATTTAACATGCACTAGCTAAATAGTAATCACATCTTATGTTGTAGTTTCTTTACCATAGGTATAAAGGTAACAGATATTTTCCTGTTTGCAACTCAATTTTATCAATATTTTAACAATGATGTGAACAATGCCTGGACAAATAGTGTTAAACAATATTGGATCAGCATCTGATTTTCTTCTTCACATAAAACATGTTACAGTATTGAAAAAAGAAGCCAAGTAAATAAAATTAAAATAATAAATGAAAAAAGGAAGAAACAAAACAAACAAGATACAACAAGGAAACACAAAACTCATTAAGAGATAATTAAAAAAAAATACTATAGAACCCCAAGTTAAAGTACAGAAAAAAGAAGAATTTAATTACTAAGAAATTTAAGGTAACATTGAAATAACGAGAGTAATCGTGGAAGCATGAGCCATGTAAACATAATATACTAGTATTATGAAGAAATAACGATTGATCAAACGTCACAATCTTTATATATTTTATGAAAGGATATGGAGCAAATGGACATGAGACCATAACACATATGTGAACTTTTTATACATTTATACCTGTATTTTTATTTTTATTAATCATTGACAGTGATTTTTTTGGCTAAAACGAGGCTATTAATCACTCAAAGTCACAAAATTTACAACCCTTATAACGAAATATTCCTGACCTGATTTTCAGTAATACAACGACCCATTCATTGATTTGTTATACGTAACCAACATTAGACTTTTCACTTTAATTGAATAACTAAGAACTAATATGATAGAAAAACACAATAATATAATGTGGATTATAAATAAAATTAAATTATTGTTCCAAAAACACTATAATATAATGTGGATTATAAATAAAATGAAATTATTGATCGAAAAAACAAGGTTTATAAATATATTTTAAATACATATTATTATTGATTTTATTATTGAGAAATAAAAATGACCTAAAATATTAAGTTAAGTTTACCGAATAACATTTTTGTGTGTTGCACAAACTCATTTGATTTATTTATTTAAATGTACATTTTACCTCCCATCACTTTATATTTTTTGTATAGTTTTTATCCGAAAAAAACGTCTTTCATTTAATTTCACTTTAATAATTGAATTGTCGGTTAGTGATATAAATGGTTATCTCACTTAATTGACTTAATTATTTAAAGTAATGGTAATTATATATTTGTTTTGTTAAAAAATAAATGTCCTACAATAAAGAAAAGAAAACAACAAATGAATAGTCATTTTTTGTTTTCGTTTGATTATCAACGGGGATTAAGATTTTCTTAAGTAATTTTGCCCTTACTTCGAAAAATGAAAATTGTAACAATACAAAATGAGCGTTCAATGTTATAACATAGGATAAACGATCAATTGTTTAGAAATACAACTAATTTAGACGTAGTCAAGTCAAAATACTATAGGTCTTGCCTCCAACCACTGCAGACAAACTGTTAAGAAACGCCACTCTGTGAAGTGTAAGTTTTGAAAAGAGATAAAACACTGGAATTCAAATTTTCCTGTTTCTCTTTGCAATCAAAAGTCTTTATCCGGTTGCCCCTCCCACTCTTATTTTATTTCTTCTTTTTATTTTTGAATGGATAAACGAAAAGGCATTGTAGTTTAAACCTATTTTTATGGTGTGCCAAACCTTAAAAAGTAATCTGACCTTGCATTATTGAAGACCTCATTGGTAGACCCTGTGTACACTTACCAGATTCGGATGTTGACGTTATGGTATTTCTTCTTCCAAGGCATGACTTGTCAAACATTGCAACACAAACGATAAGGACACAAACACTGAATTTTGCCATTTTGCAAAAAAGCTTTCGATTGTGGTAAATCAGAAAACTATTATTTGTTTGAAATAAAACGCATTATATTTTGAAATAATTAGTTCATATTACAAACATTCAACAGATGTTAAGGCATAGTATTACATTTTAATTTATTCGTAGAATTTGATTTAAACGTGTATATTGAAATTCCAAGTAATTGTTATATTGTTTTTCCAAAGGAATTCAAATTTGATTTTCTATTTTGCATATTTTTAGTTTTGGTAAAAATTTATGCAACATCTCATGTCATCTTCAAACTGAAGATTTTCAATAAAAGCTTTGTTCAAGTGACTGGTTGTAAAATGTATTTGTAGAGACTTTGTCTCATATGCATTTACTCCATATGTTTCTATCCAGCAGACAAAGCTGCTAACAATGTTGTTTTTGTATGTAAAATACACTGCCATGATTACCTAATACAAGAACTTGGTGTAGATAATAGTTCTGGCAACTCAACATACAAAAATATTACTATAGATAAAGATGAAATCCTGGCAAATCATAAATCGTTTATGGAGTCACTTAACATTTCTACCAACGACAAATCTGATGATTTGCCTAGTTTGTACTGGACACCCAAACTTCATAAGTGTCCGTACAAATAACAGTACATTGCCGGCTCTTCTTATTGTTCTACTAAAGAACTGTCCATTATTCTAACTAAGACTTTGTCTGTTGTGAAAGAAGGCCAGGAAAAATGCTGTGATTCCGTTAACTGAGGTAGTAGTATTAATCATATGTGGATACTCAAGAATTCAAGATCTTCTTAACAACTTGAAAGCCCGGTAAAGATACACTCGTTGATAACATTCGATTTTTATACACCCTATACTACTCTTCCTCATTTAAAATTGACAAGTCGTTTGATTGATCTTATTAATAACTCATTTACTAACAAAAAACGACAGAGTTTTAAATATATAGCCTTAGTATTATACATCTACCCATTTTTACTAACTAAGAACCAAAGGGTAACACAACATGCTGAAATTTCATATTTGTCCAGTTCAGAGGCAAGATATTCCAACAGACAGTCGCCATTCCTATGGGTACGAATTGTGCTCCCTCTTAGCCGACTTGTTTTTGTACACTTATGAAACAGAATTTCTGCAAAATTTGGTCAAACAAAATAAAATTAAAGAAGCTAGATCCTTTAATTACTAATACAGATATATTGATGATGTCTTACCGCTGATGATAGTAAATGTGCCGACTATATTCCATTAATATATCCACCAGAACTTGAAATAAAGGAGACTACAGACACTGGCCATTCTGTTTCGTTTTTTGATTTACTTCTGGAGTTTGACGACAGTGGCAACCAGCACACCAATTTATGACAAAAGAGACGATTTCAATTTTGATATTGTAAACTTTCCACACCTCAACAGTAATATTCCGTCTCCCCCAGCGTATGGAGTATACATTTCTCAATTAATCTGTTACGCTAGAGCATGTAGTCACTATCAAGATTTTTTGCAACGACACAGATGTTTAATTCGTAAGCTTTTAGATCAGGGCTTCGATAATTGCAGATTAATAGTTTTTCTCAAGTAATTTATTGGACGATATCTAGATTTGATTGATAAATATTCAATTCGAATTTCCAATTTTATTGAAGACGGGTTTGTTTAAGTTTTGGCTTCTTCTATTGAGGTTTGTCAATATACCATTTTAGTGTAATTTGTGCACCGAACGACAAAAATATTTCACCTGTATAATGAGACAAGGCTTGTAGATCGAACGACAAAAACTTTCTCCTGTGTGAAAATATTGAATGTTTTGACAATTCATTTAACACAATCTGGACAAACAGAAGCTATAGTTATTTGTCATATAAGCAGGAAGCTTATGCATCATTAAACCTGGTTTAACCCAACATTTTATTTATAAAATTCCTGTTCCAAGTCGGGAATATGACGGCTTGCCAAAAATGTTCTGTGTGGGGTTGTGTTTTCTCGATTCTGTCCTACGTTTTACGGATTTTCCTTACTGGTCTCTCCCTACAATTGCTTCGGACCTTTTTTGTCACTTTTATTGCTTATTTTTTCTTAAACAAGGCAAATATTTACCTTCTGTTTCCCCCGGAAATGCACGGAAATTTTAGTAACACCACTTTCATATTGCTTGGTTTCTTAATTGGCAAGTTGCATGAAAAATCTACCTGCTGTTGTAAATTTTTTTTCTGCTATCTGTTTTTAATAAATACACAGCAACACAACTGTAATCTCTCAAATAACTGTAGATCATTGTTGCTGTTTCCTCACGTTTTTTTTTTTTTTTCCTAATAATACTGAGATGTTTCATTATATGCATATTATCTTTCTATTGTTAACAGGTCCGTAGGTGATCGGCTACAAGGCTAAATTCCCCGCCCTTGACGATTTCACCCTACTTTTCCAGTGGCAGTCAAAATTTCCCGTCCCATGGCCATTTCCATACCCCAAAGTGATTATTTATCAACAAACTTGTTCTCGTCTTGATATAGCTGAAATATTGCTGAGTAGACGTTAAACAATATTCAATCAATCAATCAATCAATCAATCAAAACCTTACATTTCAAACGTTTGTAGGTTTATTGACAAGGAATATGACGATTTTACACTACACACAACATATGTTAGGACAACGAT
>MJUU01025359.1:56723-84055 GCA_002080025.1 Modiolus philippinarum
TGCAATTTACACTTCTTTATTAAACTACTTACATGTATATAGTTACATAGTGATCTTCATAAGAGTATTTCAAAATATGAGTTGTTAAATAGTACGATATGTTAGTCAGAAATGTATTTAAAGAACGGTAACCGATTTTCAAGATATATGAATACATTTGTACTGCAAATTTAGTATCTAATTAGAAGAATTTTGTAGAGTAAAACAATGAACGTGTCTACTCCCAGACATAATGTCAATTCATATATATTAACAAAACACACTATTAGCAAAAAAAAAAAAAAAAAAGAAAAAAAAAACAAACAAACAAACAAAACAAATTGCTATGGAAATGTCGAATATTTAGTGCTTTCTTCATGTTTGCACGTAGAATATTTTCTACATAAAAATATAAATGTTAAGAATTCTCGATGTTGTATGAGATACTTAGAAATCAAATCGTCAATATGCTTTGGATTATTTTTTGTGAACTATCTTGATAATTTCACATTTACAATCTCCATCTTTCTTAAAGACTTCAAGGTTAAATGCATACAATGTTTTTTACCCCAACTTTTAAACGTCAATACACTACCTGTGATAATTATAGTTTTCATAACGAGAAAGAATTGTATATCGATGGATATCAACTAGAGTTGTGTAATTTCAAAATATAATGAACGAGCCTTTGGCGAATTATATTTGAAATTACATATAATAACGAGAGTTGATATCCAGCGATATACAATTCTTTCGAGTTGTTAAAACTATTTCTCTTATGATTTTCATAATATAAAGGGCCGAACTGCTGTTTTTGTTTCAAATACCAACAGCGTTGCTAGGTAACGTGAATCACAGCCAATGAGATTTCAAAGTTGTCCAATAGAAACGTCGATAAAATAATAGTAATCACGCGTGATGTGTTCTTACTTGGCGCTCGACCAATGAAATTCACGTAAAAGCGATTCAACAAAGTTCATTTCTAACTCCAGCTTTAAAGTCTCGTTGTGTATCACACATAACTATCCGTGCAAGGAATAGATAATAGTCGTGCATCATAAGAGAATACATCGTAATACCGAAGCAAAAATGTATAAAGGGGTAAGTTGTAAGATGAATAAATAAGATAAAATAAAAACAAAGGAAAAACAAAAGAAAAAAAAACCAAAACATAAATAAATAAATGAAAACCAAAAAATACAAAACAATAATAGATTTCGAACAATTTATTATCATGTTCAACTTGACGGAATGTAAGCCATTGTTGGAAGAAAAGGGACGTTTCCCACTGGCACACGACATCCTGCGTGCCGATTTGATTTAGTAAGCGAGAACCGAACCGTCAATTCAAAACGAATAATCCAAGGTCAATGGCAGCATCGGAAACAACAAGAGTACGCCACAGAAAAGAAAAATAAAGACACACACACATACATAGAATAGGAAGAACATAATATGTTTTGTCATGAACTAAGATTTTCTTCTGTAAATACCTGCCTGTTTTATAATAATTCTTTTCTTGAATCTTCACGAATCTTTGATTTGACAATTTATTGCAGTCACTTGCTTCAATGGCACAAGAAACCAGTCTATCGCGGAGGAGTGTTAATTCTCTTCCCTAAAAAATATAAAAATGGAGGTCAAGTTTAGAGATATGAAAGGGAGTATCTAAATAGATCATTTGCCAGTACTGAATTCAACAGAATTAATTCATCAAAATCTAAAAGGAAGGTATTTGAGTGGGACAGGCTGGTTGTGAAATGCAAAAAAAAAGCATTTTTATATTTAAATAACAAAGTACCGATCTTAATGTTAACTTAGTTTCAGCATATGTACATTTCGACAACTTATGTCCATTCATTGCAGATTAAATCAAAACATTTGAAAGTCCATTTACTGAGTATGTGTAGAAGCTGATACAAAACAAATTACAAATAGAGTGTAAATAGGAAATCCAATATCTGCAAAGGACAGAGCTATGCCAGAGGGCGATACCGTTTTGTTTGAACAAATTTTTGTGAAATTTGGATATTGTAAGTTTCCAAATAAAACCGGTTTTCGGGACAGCACAAAAGTACTGGCTTCATGTTGGTGAATAGCCTCGGGTTCTGACAGTCCACCGGCAGAGGCATCGACGTAGTGGTAATAAATAACAAATTACCGAACTTACTGTTAATTTAGTTTCTGCATATGCGCATTTCGACAACTAATGTCTCTTTAGTGAAGAACAAATCAAAACCTTTGGAAATCCATTAATCAAAATGTGTTTAAAATCTGAAAGAGAACAAATTACCAATATGATCTAGAAAGGAAGGCAAAAATCAGCCAAGGACAGACCTATGCAGGAGGAAGGTACTCCATAGTTTTTGACAAAATTTTCTAAAATATAGATATTTTTAAAGGAGGGGGGGGGGACTATAAGAGCTGTTTTTGTCCCAAATTTCAGGATTATTTTTCTTCCAATAATCGTTTACATAGTATATGTTTTCTAATGCACCAATGCTCAAAGAACGTTTTGCATACAAATTTTTCTGTCTCCATGGCTACATTGACGTTACGTGACGTCACAAACACAGCGTGTTTCAGTTGATATTGAAGAAAAATGCCGTGTTTTGCAAATTCTATAGAAAAGTTAGACCCCTCCACACGCTTCGATCAAGAAGACAATGTACATGTGCATTTTTGTTTGTCAAAAGAATATTTCAACAAAATTTTGTTTTGTTCGAATGCTGTGGAGGGGGTGAATTTTTTACAAACACTCGTTGCTGACGACAAAATCTGCGCAAAATTTATTCATTGATATTCGTGGCTGTCTCGTGTCTTTGTGTTTCTGTATTCTCGTATTTCCCATGTCTCTGGACTTTGGTTTTTGTAATAACCGCATTCCTTGTTCTTTCAGTATTAGTGACCACCATAACGCGGCGTCATTGTACATTTTTAAACAGGTTTTTGAGAATGAACTTGACTTAGACAGGATATAAACATTACACAGTATGTAATTGACCTAATATGGTATATACAAGGTCAGTAAATACATCTATATTGTACAAAGCCTCAGTTGTAAAACTAATCCAGAATTTTTTAATATATTATAATTTTTGGCAGATATTTCATCATCACACTTCAAAAATTTCAAACTAATTTTACATGTATTTTTACAAGTTTACTAGCACTTATTTCTTATTCAGTTATTTGTTTGTTTTCTTTACAAAAAAGAATGCAATTTCCAGATAAAATTAGTAAAAGTAAAATCTGTATCTGGCAGAAATTCTTGTCTGAGGTGACTGGGTATTCCACCATCGAAAAATTAAGACTAACATATATGCAAAAAACTGTTTATATAAGGAAGTATTTCAACCATGTTACATCATTTTAAATGAAATAATCTTTTTTACTTGCAAAAACATACAAGGCATGCAACAAACAAATGGCTCGGTTCCAGAACGATTTGATTAGGGAAACACAAAACTACTTTTGTTAATTTCTGAGTGATGATTTTTTTTGCCTGTCTTTAGTAAAAAATACTGGATCTTATGCCCTCTTCTGTATTTCTGATTTTTTTCCTTCTCAAAATTTAGACTTTCTTTTGCTATACAATACATGACCTCTCCTCGAAAACGGTTGTTGGTGTTTATGATTATGGAAACATTGTCGTGTATTTTGGCAGGCTTATACTTTTAACTAAATGCCGAAGTCTAACCTATCATTTTTAAACTGATTGCGAGATAGAAATACAGTTTTAACAGCATGATAAAAGGGTTGTTGTGCAGAAAACCATGGGGCGAAATTGATTATTTGTTTGCGGGAATTCATATTTATCAACATAAACGGTTATTTAAGAACAAATCATTTTTCACGAAGGTGATTCTCCTCAATTTTAAAATTTCAAAAAAAAAAATTTTTTTTTCGTTTTATTAGACGGGCCAAGATCAAGCTGTTGATAAAAAATTAATTTCAAAGCACAGAATATCATATCATATGAGAGCATTGAGACAAAATATAGGTTTGTTCCTGAAAATGCAAAACACCTCAACCAAACGTTAATTTCAACGTCGGTCAAGGAAATGGTCTGTATACTTCTGCCTCTTCTTCCACCCAACCCCATTGATGATCTTTAATTAAGAAATAATTACATTCCTTCTGCTTTGTATGGAAATCCCCGTATTTGATTGGTTACGAGTACTTCAGATCATTTCCGTAACTGTGTTTTATCATTCAGTAAAACTACAGCGGCACGTGACTTCTTGACAACGACAAAAGTAAACAAAGACGGCGGAGTAATCCAAACTAGGAAATGATGCATTATCCACGAATTTCATTACGTTATCTAGCGTGAAGACTTGTATTCCATTTGCGGAATGTAATTATAAGTATTGAATACAATAATTTGTAGTTTTATTGTCGTGTAAAGGGGTGGACCGTAGCACATTTTTCACATGAAGCGCTAGCGCGCTTCATTCAAAATGTGCTACGGTCCACCCTTTTACACTCAAATAAAAGTACAGAATAATGCATACAATTCTTAATTGAATGCAATATTTTGTAGTTTTATTAATTGAATGCAATATTTTGTAGTTTTATTGGAGTGTAACAGGGTGGACCGTAGCACATTTTGAATGAAGCGCGCTAGCGCTTCATGTGAAAAATGTGCTACCGTCCACCCTTTTACACGACAATAAAACTACAATAAATTGCATTCAATATTTATAATTACATTCTGTAAATAGAATGCAAGTCTTCACGCTAGATAACGTAATGAAATTCTTGGATGATGGACCATTTCCTAGTTTGGATTACTCCGCCGTCTTTGTTTACTTTGGTCGTTGTCAAGGAGTCACGTGCTGCTGTAGTTTTACAGACTGATAAAACACAGTTACGAAAATGATCGGAAGTACTCGTAACCAATCAAATACGGGGATTTCCATACGAAGCAGAATGAATGTTATTATTGAAACTTAATCAATAAAAAATCACTTTATACATTGATTGTTTATGTTAAGAGGTATATTAACAGGATATATTAACAGGATCTTTTAGAGAATATGACGCACAAATTCCTGATTCCTTATTTGTAAATAAAAATTATCCGATAAATCACGCGTACAAATTTACGAAGTTGAAATATACAATCAATTCTAAAAATGTTTAACTTTTAAAATGTGTAGATAAAGGCTATTTCAAAGCTTAGTGAAAAAGAACATTTCTCAAAGAAACCAGAAATCAGTAACTTCGGTGGTATCTAAATGCTATTTAACAAACCGTTTTAATCGTTTTACTTGATTATCTCCCCTTTATGTTGCATTTTAATGGTATATATAAAAGATATAGATATGTGAAGTAAATTGCGCAAACATGGAAAAAAATGAAATAAAATCCAATATTTCTTATCACAGTTAATCAGCTTAAACTTTTCACTACCACAAGGAAAATAATTTGTGCATTTTTCGTAATTAATTTGACCAAATGTTCAAACGGTGTCAAACGGTGTACTAAAAATAATGTAGCGCCCCTAATGCAATCAATACAGCCCTTTTTGTTATTTAAAAAGAAACAAAGGTATTGCTAAAAGTTGAAATATAAGTGTCTTGAGTCTTCTTCTTCGTAAACTTCTTATTTTATTTTATTTTTTTTTATTTTATTTATTTATTTATTTTTGCGTTTAGTCGGATTAAATTATATTTTGTTTATATCAGACATAATGTAAGCACTTAGTTGCTATGGTGATTTATAGTCGTGAGAGAAAACCAAACCCCAGTCGAATGAATAAATTTTATTTGATAAATAATTCAAATTCTGCATGTCATGCTGTATTTATTAAGAGTGAAACCCTGAGTTCATTATTATTATTATTATTGTTGTTATACACTCAACACCTTATAACATTTGTCTCCATAGCAACCGTTAATAAGGATATCTCAGTAGAACAACCAGTGAGACAGCTTTCTTTATATCATATACCCCATTTAATTCTCTTGTGTATAATCTTTCTTAGGTGTCACAAAAACTCTCATATAAACGGGTGTATTACATACAATCGTGTATGCTTTAAATAGCACGAATTTTGCGCGTTTTTGTCCTCCTTTTCAACGATGTTTGCTGGAGAAATGTGAAGTGATAAATATTAAAAAGTTACATAGACGTGAAGAGGACATCGTATAGATAATTCCCTGAAAAAAATATGGACTTTTGAGATGGGGCCAAATTTGGCCCTTAAAGCCCCTACCCCTTTTCAAATAAGACCGATTTTCGGGCCATAATCGAAGTACTGGCTAATGAGATGGTAAATACCCTCGGGAAGTAACAATCCACCATCAGTGGCATTGGCCCAGTCGAGCAACGCCACATCAATGTACCTTTTCTTTTGTTCATGTGTCGTGATTTTCAACACACATATCATGAACTAAAGTGTTCTCACAATGGATGTCATCCATTGCCCGACAAAAAGACTCCTACAAAGATAATCACAACCTTTGGCAACCAGGGGTTGTTACTTATGAAGATTATAAGGTTTATTTGGCAAATTTCGGCACTCTTTTATATCTTTGCTACTAAAAATATTCAAAACACTTTTTTATACCCCCGCTTTAGCGGGCGGTATATGGTGATCGTGGTGTCCTTCAGTCCGTTCATAAGTCCGTTCGACCGTCCGTCCATTCGTCCGTCCGCCACAGGGTACTTACTTTGTGGCGACAACTCCTCCTAGACCATTTGAAGGGATGTATTGAAACTTTCACATAATGTTAAGTATACGTTGCCCTTGTGCATCATCTATTTAAAAATTTGATTTGATCTTTTTTTAGGGGGAGCAAGGGTATAATATAAGTGAGCTTTGGTCACATTTTTCTAGTTAAGATTTGAAACTATGGTGAAAAATCAAAGTAAGCATTTCTTCAGTTTTCTTTTTTTTTTAAATATAAAATACTAATAAACCTGCTAATTGAGAATTAACATACAGAAAAAAATGTTCTGCAAATGAAGAAACTAAATTCACAGTAACAGAAAAGAAACTACTCAAAATAGAACAATATAATTCCAGGAGGTATTATTGTTATTGTTAAATAAATTTCCGTAGTTGCAAATTAATGAGTTATTTCCAGTGAAAAAAAAATCGTTCTAACCTTTTTCATTTATATGAAAACATGTAGATTGGTGAACGTATTTATGCAAATATAATGTTTAATTGGTATGAGAGTTCATTATTCGAGTTATGTCTTTCAAAGTAGATCGCCAAAAAGGCAATCTTTTGCTTTCTACCACAACTCGCATTTAGATTATCAATAAGCTCATCAAAACCTGTATGAAATTATTTCAACTTCTGTGACAATTGGAGGGAATAGATTTTCAAATATGATCTCCTAAAACAATCCGTTGGTCTATAAACAACAATAATAATAATATTAGAAAAAATTAAAATTTTTTCTTATAATATTATTCAAATACTGATTTTCACCTGCACGGGAAAAAGATAAAAAAAACTAAGATTTAATTGCCTTATGCAATATTATTTCACTGTTTGTACTAATCATAAAGCACCTACTATATGATCTGTGTACAAAATTTCCATGTTCAGTTGGGAGGTTCTAAGTCATCACTTGGAAAATCAATTTGGAACTTCCAAATGATTTATTCGGTGTATTGAAAACATTCAAAAGTCATTTACAAATGCTTTTAAATGGTCGTTTGAAAGAATTTCCAAATGACTTCCAAATTACTTTAGAATGCTTCCAAATGAGAACATGGAAATATTTCCAAATGACTTCCAAGTTTCTTCAAAACAATTTGGAACCTGAAATACAATCAATGTCAAAAAAGTACGTTTAATGTTGTGTATCATAACCAGGGTTTTCAAAGTATTGACCGCCCGGATTTTCCCACGTGGGAAAACCCGGGTTTTCCTGGGCTGGGCAATACTCCCTGAAATAGGTGATAATGGGCAATACTGGGTAATATGATTTTTTGTGTTCATTCTTAAATAACATAGTTAAAATTGTGTTCTATGATTTCTTTTTTTATTACAAATATATACATATATGCAAGTTTCTTTATCTTAAAGGTGTTAGAACTGGATGGTTTTGTCTTTATATTAAATCTGACTTCTTTTTATACAAATTGTACGTGTTTAATGTAATTTGCTAATTAATTTTTTTAACATGTTTAATTCTAAAAACACCCCAAGGGAGAATAGAATGCAAATCTAATAAAGATGTTATAATTATTAATTGTTAATAAACATATGATATAATTGTTTGACAGTTTCTAATCAGTATTCATGTAATTAGACCTCTTACATGTACCTGTAATTATATTTGAGAAGAAAAAAATATGTAATTGTTTCATACATTGTTGCTATAAAAACAATTTTTTTATTATTGGACTAAATTGTGTTTTAACAACATTTAGTTGTAACTTATATGTTGTCCAACAAATTTTAAGTTTTTGCATGAAACCTATTCAGACAAGGTTTCTTACCATTATTTCATTAATGCTGTAAAACAAATTGACAGAAACTTATAAAAACCTCTTTATTGAAGTTTTAACCTTGTTAAATAAAAATAAAGTACTAGTTTTTCAGATTGCCCAGTATTACCCAGTATTGCCCAATAAAACCCAGTAAAACCCGGGTTTTCCCAGTCCACTGGGCTGGTCAAGACTCATAAAACCCGGGTTTTTTCCGACCCTGATCATAACTGTGTTATAAAAAAGGATTACCCAAAAAGATGAATTCTTGATGATATAATATACAATTACACTGAATGACTGTAAAGCACCACTCCAATGTATACTCTGTCGTACAGCAGAAAGAAGTCCCTTTTAACATAAAATATTTTCGAGATGCCAATTTCTGAATTTAATTTCTAGATTTATTAGATATACATGTATTCTTTATACATTTCAACCATGTTGTACTTTTTCTTGAGGGAATTTTTCAATTGGATGCCTCATCATACTTTCAAATTTTGGTATATGTTGTGTACAAGTTGCAATTTTGTACATGTTATAACATGTTAAAAATGTATGTACATGTTATAACTTATATGGGTCAAACATACAAGTTATAACATGTACAAAAATACGACAAATTTTGGTTTCAACTTGTACAATATTAAAATAAATCCTTATCTATTATTTTTTAAAGGATGTGCAAATTTTCAACAGGGAATGAAACCATTATTAGATATTATTCGTATTTATAAACTAAATATTAGAAAATAATAATGATTTACAAACAGACAGATATTTGGTTTGCTTATTTGTTGCTGTAAGTTGTGGAAATAAAAATACACGAAGTTGCACACGACTTCCATTTTGCATTTACACTTTCCTCTTTTGCAATCCTTTTTAAAATATACAATGCATGTGTTTCTGTCCTCCACTCAACAATAGTTTTTCATCTGTCTTACATTTAACGAGAGATGTCAAGTGCGGTATTTGGAGATCTTCAAATAAGTTGCAATAAATGTATTTTCAAATTTGTATTCTGACCACCTGATTATTGTGCCAACATCTCATGATTTTATTATGCATAATTTTCTTACTATTGACTCGATGAGTGCCTTATGGTTGTTTACTTGTTGTATTCGTCTTAGTCTTTTTGTCGGGCATCAGATGACAGCAGTTGTAAGAACACTTTACCAGTGTTTGTTGACGATCCCGCATCTATGAGTCAAAAAACATGGACGTAGCATTGCTAGACATCTAGCTATGAATTCCGTTCAGACCGGTGCTAGGGGTCGTTTTGATCTTAATATGAGGTATGAGTTGTTGAAGGCCACCCGGTGACCTCAGGGTGAAGAACATTTGTATTTTCTCCGTATCCCTTTATTGTTAAATGTATTATTGCTTACCCTAATAGCCATTAGAATAACATCTTAAATTTGGGGCTAATTTGTCAGTCACAAACAGGTAAAATATCAACCATGGCCGCAGTTGCAAATTCTCGCAGGTCAGGACACATTTGCCCATGCCTCAAACGCACACCTTAATGACAGGGTACAATGAAAATTTGAAAACAACTTCCAAATTTTGTCTCTGAAAGTGACGTATCCCAACACGTATAAAAATCACTAAGTGAGAGATAATTTAAAATCATTCTTACTTTAACAAGCAAAGTAAACTGC
This sequence comes from Modiolus philippinarum, assembly GCA_002080025.1. Classification (NCBI taxonomy): domain Eukaryota; kingdom Metazoa; phylum Mollusca; class Bivalvia; order Mytilida; family Modiolidae; genus Modiolus; species Modiolus philippinarum. The sequence continues at coordinate 66,821 of MJUU01025359.1, forward strand.
CTCCTCCATAGTTGTTTCAAGCAAAATTTCAACATATTGGCAAACAGGAAGTACTAACAGGATATTCCTGGCAATAGCCTACGTAATACAACTCATTATCATGAAGCTCCACACCAAACTTGAAACCCTGCACACACAAAAGCTGAGAAAACTGCAACGGAAACTTCTTATTCATTGTGGATTATAGTAAAACTGCAACAAATCGGCAAACAGGAAGTGGAAACACTTCAGGCCTGAAAAGAACTTTATACTATCATAATTAAGCATCAGACTAAAAGAGATACAATTCAAACATATAGAAAACTGTGACGAAAATTTCGGCACATTTTGATTTATAGTTTAACACAAAAGACCAGCAAACAGGAAGTGCAAACACAACAGACATGTGAATGATTTATTCATTACAACTCATTATCATAAAGCTCCATATTAAAATTTGAAATTATAGAAGCCAAGTTAACCGTGAAGAAAATTTCTCATCAAAAGTGGATTACAATAAAATTGCAACATTAAGACAAACCGTTAGTAGTTACCCGGTAGATTTGGAAATGGTTAACAGGTTACAACTTATTATTATAAAGCTTCAGACCTAATTTTAAATTGTGCCTTATGGTAAAACTTCAACCTATCGGTACACTGGAAGAAGAAGTAATACGACCAACCTCAAAATGGTTTTCACAATACAACTCGTTTTTTTTAAGCTCAATTTCAAATATATTATCATTCCCACTCACAGAAGCTAAGTAAACTGCGACGAAGATTTCTCATCTATAGTGGGTTATTTAGTATAACTTCAACGTATCGGAGGACGGGAAGGGTAACACGGAAGAACTGAAAATGGCTTAAACATAACTCATGATAATCAGAGTTTCACACCAAATATGAAATCATTTCAAATTATACAAGCCGAGAAATCTGTGACCAAAATTTGTGACGGACAGACGGACACCCCTATCACTATCTCTGATTTTTGTTTGTGTCTGATACAAACTTTATTTTTGGACAATAATGGACAAGCCCGCTTGTGGTCGAGTCAACACTCGAAGTATCACAAACAACATTTTTTTATCGGTATTTCATTTGCTACACAAGGGCCTGTGATAGAGCTAGCGCCTACCTTGAGAGAACTCGGTTGATCACAAATAGGCTACTTAAACAAAGGTATATTACCCATTACTTGAAATCATCACTGCAGAAGATTTACTCACGACATCAGGATCTTATGGATTTCTTTGGGATATCCATTTCCTAGATGACAACAGATCTTTTCTTTGTAGCTAAAATTTGTTTTTCCTCTACCAGATTTCACTTTACATGCTCGTATGGGCATATAGTTAAGCACAAAAAACTGACGATGACCACGTACATAACATATCGTCACTAAAAGAATCTATACAGCACCAAGACGTCCACAACAAAGATCAATTTCTCTTTAAATGAGTGTCTTAAATTTCATTGTCGGCAATACCCAGACTTTTGCTGTTCATTTCAGTATTATTTGATAATAATGTTGTTTTTGCAATTTTGATTACCTCAATAAATAATAAAAAAAATCATTCCTTCCAATGCATTGTCGTAACATATATCACAGAATTAAACATAGTCTCTAACTTTTTCTCAGTTTATAAGTGTATGTATATTTCTCAAATCGAGATTTTAAATCTTTGATCTTTACAGAGAACTTTAAAATGTGAAAATTTAACTATCGAGATTTGAAAAATAATCGTAATGAACGGTAAAACAATGTAAGATATTGTTTATCTAATTTCTACTCAATTTGAAGTAAAGTGATCTCTGTAGTCTCCATTCTCAAAACATGTCACCCTAATGTTTCTACCATTGTTGTTATGTGTATTATTGCGGCATTCATGAAAAGGAATTTTAGTAATCTTTCTGAGATAAAAATGTCATATAACCTATATATTAAGTAATAGTATCCATAAAGATGCAAAATCCTTTTTGTCAAACAAATCTTCTGGTGTTAATTCCATCACCATCCACTAGCAGTTCAGTTATGATCTTGTTTGGCCATTTTGATCTTAACACGATCTTGAGAGGCTTAACATAATTTTCTTAAGAACGTGTAAGGTTTTAAGTCAGTCTTCAAGTTAACTTATTTCAAGGACGATCAATACGTGTTAAGATAGTTTCAGATCAATCAAGATCAACTTGTTAATTGCGTTCAGGGACGATCAAAACAAGTTAAATTTGTTCAGATCAAACAAGATCTCAATTTGATTTTGTTTGATTGTGACAAACTTAACACATCTTGATCGCCCTTGAACGCAGTTATCTTGTTTGATCTCGATAAACTGAATATGTCTTGATCGTCCTTGAAAGCAATTATCTTGAAATACGACTGATTGTCTTACATTGTCTTAACAAAATTATGTTAAGCCTGTCAAGATCGTGTTAAGATCAAAATGGCCAATCAAGATCATAACATATCTGCTAGTGAACTCGCCGCACTATTTCTAGAAATTGACACAAGATATTCACATCATTGACCAATCAGCTACTGAGCACATATCTTTCCCAATTTTAGTTATCGTTTGGCATGCCATAAAACCAATTTAACCCACCATTTCTTTTGAAATGCCTGTACAAAGTCAGGACCATTGCGATGAACAAATTTCCCGGTGGTTTCCACCTGATTTGTTTGTTTGTTTCCTGAACTTCGGCTCTTGAAATCTCTGTTCTGTAATTTTGTTATAATCCACATTCAAATAATAAAAGTGACAACAAAAGTCCGAATCGATCAAAGGAAGAGACCAGTAAGGAAAATCCGTATAACATTCGACTGAATCAGGGGAACACAATCCGACATAGAACATTTTTGGCAAGCCGTCATAATCCCGACTTGGAACGGGAATAAATAAATAAAATGGTCGGTTAAACCAGGTTTATTGATGCATCATTTTAACACATTGATCAGGAGAATTTAATTAATTCGCTAAAAATTAGAAAATATTTTATAATATTGAATTTTTTATACACAAATTATCAGAGATGGATCAGTAAAAATGTTTTATGATACGAACTACAGGATATGCTTTCTACAATAATAATATGAAAACAGAAATTGAGAGACATTGCAATCATACATGAATATAATTTGAAACTAAGAAAAAGTTATTCAGACTTGCCTTCAATTCTAATATGACGTGCTGACTAAAGGTCTTAAAACTAGATAAAATTGTGATTTACTCCTACCGAAAAAACGATTTTGTCAGTATGATGGCATGAAAAAGGACGGCCATGCATAGTGACCTCAATTTCAAAAACGCAATTTCCTGATTATAATGTAATCTTTACAGTTTTGTTTGTGACGTAATGGGTACATTTTTCCCTGGAAAAGTCAAATATGATTATAGGTGATCAAAGGTCTTATCAAAACAAAAAAAAATGTACGGTGATCGCAATAGTTAACATACTCTAGTTTAAACATTTCTTGATACTGGACTGGCAATTTATGCAGTTTTTACTCCTTGTTAACGCTCAGGGTAAAATTAAATGACATACATGGCCAGCCCGGTGTAACATTGTAGTCTTCAAGAATACTACCCTAAATATAAATCAGAGGAGAAAAATGTTAGGCAAGATAAAGGGATGTTTGAGTGTCAAAAACCGCTCTACAGCCGCCTTATTCGCGTGCCGGTATCAAATCCGGCTGTCCAGAGTTTTTCATCGTTATTCATTTTTATCCTTTGTCCTAGCTTCATTATGTAGTCCCTTTTTGTGTTTTCTATTCCCTTTTCTAGTTTCTAATTATCTATAATTTTAAACAAATGTTTCACAATTTTGATATCAATCGCTGTTGTTGTAGTGGTATATTTTTATAACAATCGCAGTCTTGCTTTTTGTTTTGTTGTGTTTTTTTTTGTTGTTTTGTTTTGTTTTTTGCTTTGTTTCTTGTTTAGAGAATAAATAACAAAATACCGAAGTTACTGTTAATTTATATTCTGCATATGCGCATTAAAATGATGAAGGAATATTAGTTTTCGATTAGAACAAATTCAACGTTTTTTCTTTGCAAGCAGTCGTTTGTGTCACTATGGTTAAAATTTTGAATTCTGATACAAAACATCAGTACACTAACGTCAAAACAACACAGCAAACGACGTTATATTGAAAATCGATAAACCAAAAACAAATCATTATACAGGCAAGACAAACTGAGACAATTAGTAAAAATATAAAACAAAGAGACAATAATGAACAATAACACCACAAAAAATGTACTAGGATGTAAACCTTCACAAAACCAAAGATATCATCAAGTGACCAGGAAGAATGATGACCACGATCTACTTCATGCGTGGCATCTGAAAAGGGAATGTCAATTTATATGGTAAATTGTCGTCGATAGAATGCAATGTTTTCATCGTTACATAACAAAAAAAAAAGTTTATCAATAAAGTTTTTATTTTTAGTTCTGTTGCATTTGATTTGTTTTGTTTTGTTTTGACAGGACGAAGAGTATTCTGCTCCCTTTGTTGATGAAAATTCAATTTACAGATTTGAATGTCTCAATTTGAGTATTTTGAATTAGGCTAATTCATAGAGATAAGGAAAACATATTTTGCATTGATATGCTTTATTTAATTCATTTTGAAAATTATCATTTTTGTAGACTTCAATGATTGGTTACTGTTCTTCCAATGATACCAATGCAATCCTTTAACATCTGATTTGTTACCCAGATATAAACCATTCAGGTTTGAATAAAGACACGTCTTAAACCACCATGCCCCTTTAAATGCAGCTGCACAGTTTCTTTTGTCTGGATCGTTGTCTTGATCCTTTGTTGAAAACATTTGACCATTATGGTATGCAAGACTATCACCTAATACAAAAATAAAAACTTTTCTGGAAGATGTTGAATATACGAAGAATAAAAATGGCAATCATCGATATTTTTGTATTAAATATTGTAATTGCAAGTGAATGACAAATTCAAGTTTACGATTTATTTTACGAAAGGATATGGAGTAAATGAACATGAGACCATAACACATATGTTAACCCCAACTGCAATAATTTTAATGAGCTGTATGGCCATTTCGGAAAATAATTTTTCATCAGCAGCACTAGAACCCAAAGAAAGGAAATCCATAGTTTCAAAATTGTTTGAAATGCATAAAACTAAACGAAATCCGAATAATCATTAATATCAAATATAGCTCTTTACATGGTCATAACATGGTCATATAAATTGAAGATAAACAAAAATGAACATAAAAGAAATTTGTTGTATCTTTCGTGTTAACGAACAATGGATAAATGTATGTTTCTTTGTATTGAAATTCTGAACATTTAATCATTGTTATGTTTAGCGAAGTCCAAATTTAAATACGTCAATGAAATTTGATTGAAACGTCTGCGATACATAAAAATTCCCTGTGAATAGATTCCAGTTTTCAATCAATTTTCCTGTTTAGGTTTTGAAATTGAATTCCCTTGAAGAAAGCAAAGTCGTCATCAATAGAATCAATAGATCATGAAATCTCTTACAATTTTGTGGTCAAAAGGAGCAGTAAGATAGAAAAATATTTTTTTCACCAAAAAAAAAAACTTCTTTATCTTCATCGAATTAAAACAAAAGCAATCAAGCCTTTTTAGTGGACTACAAAGCACAGAGAAGTCCCTTCTTCGATCGGACATTTCAAGACCTAATAAATGTATGTTTAAGTATGACAAGATATACAAACTTCAGTTTGAAGAGTTTTCTTAAAATAACTTATATTTCATAAGAATTGAACTCCAAACACAAAAAGCTACGGATGCCTACAAAAAAATAAAAAGGTGTATTTAAGTAAAACCATATCGTTAAGTATTGTTTTCTATCATTTTTTTTTTACATTTTTCAACAATAAAAGATTAAGCATGATTTAATTAATTTTTGAATATATAAAAACCGTTTCAAAGTAATTTTGTTGCCAGTAACAATATTTTATACAAACCAGCCTTTCCACTGTAACCACCAACAGTGAGTTTATACTTGGTTGAAACATCTCCAACAGAAAATGTCGAATATTCAGCATAATCTTTCCGTCCATCAAAGTCCTCAAGTTCCACTCTAAGTTTATATTTCCCAGTGGATGTCAGTTTTGCTATTTTGTCATTGCCTTAAAATAAATCAATATATATATATTTAATCAATGCAAATCAAAGAACATTATGTTTTTGTTCACTGACTTACAAGAAAAAATAGTATATAAGCATATATTGTTGCTTTAAAATATTTTTGTATAATTTTATTCTTATTTTGTTAATCAAATTTTGTGTCTTTTAAGTCACTCATTGATTTTTAAATGGTCCAAAACGCGTGCATTAATGCTGTAATGTACTCTTCGTATATTTTTGTCAAGAAATAAAGCAGTTGGATATTGGAAAATAGAGCATGAAAGAATTTTTTAAGATAAGGAAGTGTTAGCAATGCATGCCGAAAAACATGCAGAGTTTGGGTAATTGTAATCATTAATCAGCTACAATTGATTACATAAAAAAGTAATCAGTATATCATTGATCAGTTAAAACTCTGATTACATGTTATTTAATTTAATCAATTTCTTTCAAAATTAGCCTGTAATGCTGATTAAAAATAGCGATATCCGTGTAACAATACAATAACCTATTGCAAGACAATTAATGGACTTAAAGGTAGTTGAATTCCAAAATTTGTATTAATTTTTGCAATTTCTTCTTATCATATTTTGAATCCTCAGTACTTGTTTTATAAAATATCTTAAAATTTTGAAGATGACAATATATCAAGAGAAAAATGGATATACCCTTAAGCAAAACATAAAAACACATCTCAAAACACCAGCTCACCATCAATCAATCAATTAAAAAATATGTTTAAGTAGAAAACAAGATACAGATATTATTATATTTATGTTATGAAATTCAGTAATTGATTCAACAATGTCATACGCTATTCATATACATATTAATAAGAATCATATTACCTAGCCAAAATTCTGATTTGAGATTCCCAAAACCCTTTTGGTACTCTTTCCAAGTTCTAAAAAAGTCTGTCTGACCATTAAATCTTCTTTGAAAGACCTGGAATGTGAAAGTTATTGTAAATAGGAAAAATGAAAGGGCAATGTATGCCTACAAATATTTGTCATTAGGGAGCCTGTCGAAAGACAAAAATAAGGACAAAAACAACATCGATAGACAACACGGGGCACATCTCGAAATAGATGTAGGCAAACCTTGCAGTGTAACTTTGGTTGAAAGGGCAAAAATAGTCGTGTGTACAGATTATAACATTTTAGTAAAAACAATGAAAATATTGAACAGCCGAATTGAAAAAAAATAAATGAATTAGTAAACGTATGAGAAATTCTCACACGGACAAACACGCCATAACTGTAATATTATAAGAGCATACATCTTAAGCACGGGGAGACTTTCTACTGACTCCAAGCAGCACGAGAGACAAACTCTGCAGCAAATAGGAAAAATGAAAGGATATTGAGTGAATGCACATGTGACAAAAACGCACACGATACATAGAAAACTCCAGTTTATCAAGGACAGGGCTTTTATTCCTGTCTACATCTTGATGTCGCCTGAGGGTCTTCAACTAGAGGTGAACAATATTCACCCCTTCTAGCGAGATCAAGAAGACCCCTAAAGTATTTTTCTTTTTACAACAACTTACCACAAAAATTAGTTGAATTTGAAAAGAAATACAACCTGCCATAAATCACGACAATGGCAGAAAATGAAAACTTTCTTGTCGTGGCAACTATGTTCTCCTTGTTATTTTGACACTGAATGTGAAATTTTGCATAAATAAAAGCATAATAACATAAAAATGAAATAACTGGCCCATGATGGGCGAATCACAATAAAATCCGCGCAACAAATTGACTGAAATTTACATCCTTATACTCAATACAAATATGTAAATATGACTCTTTATCGGCAACACAGTTGTGTTCTACATTTAAATCCAAATACGATACATTATGGAAGGAAACAAGTGTCTTTCGAAACTACTGTTTGTACTATTTTCGTAGTTCACCACAAATCCATCAATGTATAAAAACCCACCAATACTGAAAGTTTTAGAATAATCAATACAATGCATGAAATCTCAATCTTGCAACATACTGCTTTAAGCAAGGGCAGAAAATACAAGGAAAAAGTAAAGTAGTTTCCATAAGGAGGCATATTTTTGGAGAAAATGTAAACAACACCTGCTGACAGCAGAGAAGACAGGTAAAATGCGTTGTTTCGTCTTTCATTTGTCCATGTATCGTTTATAAAAGATGAATCTGATATCTCTGTCACTGACATTAAAACACAATGTAATAACAAAGCCAAAAAATCTCCTATAGCTGTATCATTTCATACAAACAAACACACTGCTCTCAATTGCAAAAAAAAATAACAAAAACACTTGGCACAAAAAAATCATGAAGTGTTGGCACATAAGCCTGTGATGACCACAGAGAGACTCTCATCGATATCAAAAAGATTTCTATTGTGATATGTTGCTTGTCATTTAAGTAAAAAAAGTCTCTATTGATTGAAAGGTGCTACAAAATTAAAAATTACCAATCTTGCATAAAAAACTAAAGCCCGTCCATGAATATACAAAAAGATGGATGTGCAGCAATGTTTTCGTTCAAACCGGTGCTTTCGGTCATCTTCCACTTACTATCAGATATTAGCAAAGTTCATTGTTGAAGGCCTCATGAGCACTTAAGGACAAAAAACAACAATAAAAGCGTTGTTAAATTTGTTGGTTTGGCCATTGATTTGTAGAAATTTTGTCTTATGGGTACTTACTCATTATTCTTTCATTGCTCATTATATTGATTTTTTAGACTTCTTTACATGAAAAATTTACATTGATGAAGGAAAATGAAGACATAATACCGAAGCTGAAATACATTCTACATTTCGACAAGTCATATCTCTCCGCTTCTTTGACACCTTTGAAAACATGCAAGTAACCAGCGTGTATAAACTTTTTTTGATATACTTACAGTCCATCCACCGTCATTTTTTACTTCACAGTAAACATTAAATCCCTCTTTATAACCTCCTACTCTATATACACCACTTTTGTGACGTTTCGGATTCAAATCTGAGCAGTCCCGCATCCGTTTTATCTTGTTTTTGCCTGAAATACAAATTGTAAAAAAGGTACAAAATAAAAAAGAATGGAGGTTTGGGTACCCGTCAACGGGTTGAACCCTACCGCTAGCTCTTGCTAGTGCCGGTACCATGTCCGGCTATCCCGAGTTCCTATCGATGTCTAGGTTTGTCTTTCGTCCTTTTGTTGTTTTTCTTGTGCAGTTTCCTAGTAGATTGTGGCATGTGATTGTAATTTTCGGCCATTGTAAGTGTTAACTGTTATCTTTATTATATTAATTATGGTCTTTCAATGTGTTGATTTGATCTGCATTGAAGAGACATAAGTTGTCGAAATTGCCATATGCATAATTTGAATCAACAGTTACTTCGAAATTTTTTAATTATTTTTTTGAAATTTCATCAACTGTAACACTATGTGTTATGTATACATGTATTTGATACATGTAGGTTGTCAGTTTTTATTATCGCTTTATTACTCCTATGTCATTGTAATGAATTGTTTCTACGAATACATACTAGACAGTTTTATTAGGGGTGTATTACACCTAAGTCGTTCTATTGTTTGCATTTTAATAACTTGACAGATATACATGTATGGAATATGTTGTTAAAAATGGTATATATATATGGTTCATATGGTTCGATCTTTGTACCAGGCAGGCTTTCATCACAAATGCAGAATTAAACAGTTGAACGTCTCTCTTTGGATTTTACTTTTAGCCGCATAGTCTCATACAACGACATTGAGGGTAGAAGCACAAAACCAAGTTCTAATATCCACATAAAATGATCATTTGACTTTTGCTATTTAACAATGATAATACCAAAATGACAACATCTTTTGTTCTTGCATACATGGAAAATTTATCCTTAAAACAAACTACATTCTTCCCTAAATGTATTGCCATAGAGATATTCCAGCTGTAATGTACCTTTATTACAGCACATTTATTTAGTTTGTTTAATTGTCCAAGAAGTTATTTAATGCGAGTCATGGAGATATAGTTTATCAAAACGCACATAATTCAAGCCGATACTCATCTCATAACGAGTAAATTAACAGAAAATGTTAACGTTTTGTGAAACTGTATGACAAATAAATTTTCTCCTCTAACAGATATAACGCGACTGAATCAGAAAGTGAAAGATCGGTTTAAGGTAATTAGATGGTAATCGAAGTTATAATAAGTAGAACTATTACTGTGTCCAAGTAGCCTCATCCAGATTTAGAAAACAATACTGGCAATTAAATGAAAGTCTGATTGTCAAATAGGTAAAACAGAAAAGTTTAAAGCAATGCATACATTTGTTTCAGGTAAAATAAAGAAAATTCGTCGTAAATTTGCATAATGAAATATCAAAGTAAGTCTAATTATGGCCACACAAAGGAAAACAATCAATTCTATTTGGATATAATTTGAAAGGAATTATGGAATGAAATTTACCTCTTGGCTACAAATAGTAAAATTTTGCAAAATATCATACATACAAGACCCAACAGACACGTAAAAGGAGTTTGGGTATTATTTATACTCAACAGACACGTAAAAAGAGGCAGAGTATTATGTACACGCATCATACTGGTAAAAAGCTGCATAGTATTATCTATACAATTAGTAAATTATTTTTTAATTAAATATTGGAAAACCATTTTTTCTTAATAGGTGATATAATTCACCAACATCACGTACAAGGGCGCAATTACATTATTAAGTCGCCCCCAAAACCAACCGAAGAAGAAGAAGAGGTATTATCTATTATTCTCAATAAAGAGTATTGTCTTATCGGTTTTTATCATGTGAATTTTAAAATCTGTTTTTAGTGTCTCTTGTATGTATGTGATAAAATCGAATTTAATATGAAGAAAATTGAAATGAAAGCTCCTTTGAATTTCTGACGTGAACAAAAAGGTTCATTACATAACGAATGTTATATCGATATCATTTAGATAACATATTCCCGGCGGTAGTTTAACTGTAGTGTTTTTTGTTTTGTGTAAACGAAGATTTTTCTGTTTTTTGTGTACATGTATTTTTGGTAAACTACTGTTAACTAACTTATTTTGCCGGCTATTAATATTTGTGTTTTTTCTGACTGGAGATTAAATTTCGCGGGCTGATAGGTTTCAATTTATATTTTTTGCAATTAAACGTCGCCAAAATCAATCTTTACGAAGCTTTTGCAAATACGAATTGTCAATCGTTTACTTCTCTTCTCAATTAGATATGATGTCCTACGCTTATGAAGAATTTTAGAATATTTTATAGAATCTGGTAGATCATTACAAACACGTACCAGATTTCAAGAATTTATCCAAAAAAGTACATTTATACATTACAAACCAGTTAGCAAATAAATGTAAAAGAAACTTGACTTCCAAGTCCGGCTGTCCCGAGTTCCTATAGTTGTCTGTGTTTGTCTTTTGTCTTATTTGTGTTTTTTCATGTGTAGTTCCATGGCAGATTGTGTCATGTAATTATAATTTTCAGCCATTGTCGGCGTTTCCTGTTATCAATTTTTTACATTACAAGCAAATAGATTTTTGTTTGTGATTGTCTGCGACTTCATTCATGTACCACACAATGCAAATTTTCTAAGTATTAATATGATTTGTGCCATTTTATTTAATATTAATTGGTATTAAAATGTAAAAAAAAACAGCAGTGAGTTTATTAACTAATGTAAGAATATGTCGACGAATGAATTTTAGCTTCCAAGAATGCTTGATGATAGGATATGTTTTGTTTGAATGTACATTTGTGAGAAGCTGTCCAATTCTTAATGTTAATATTTATATAAATACTTATAATGTTAAATTGAAAATGATATTACAAAAGTACATCTTAAACTCTAAAAACTGTAACGTATGCATTAATATATTTCTTAATATTGTGGCTTATTGTCATTTTCTTTTATGTCCAATTATCACGCTACATTATTTCCTTATTTAACCTTTCGTGATTTTTTCCTATCCAGGGCAAGTTGTGAATGTTGACAGCACGCGTAAATAAATTCATTTAAAGTAAATAAAGCTCAATCAAACTTACCATCATGTACTAAGTATCTGTATTTTCCAGAAGCTAAAATACTGAGAACTCTTTCAGCTGTTTTACCGTAAAAGCACACACCTGTAAAGGCATTGCATTAAACTTGAAGGAAAAGACTTTTCTCGCATTGATAAACTCTGTGAATCTTATATACAGACATATTAACTGTTTTTGTTCTCAAACCGTTAAAACCCCAAAAATCCGTAGAAAAGGGGAAAACACAAAAAGATCCCATTTATATGTTAAATATTTGTAATAAGGTTAGCTTTGAAAAGACTGGTAGGAATACATTACGACACATCAGTATCATCCCGATGACTTCAAGTTTAGTGGTGAGTCCAAGTTGAAGGGGGATTTACAAAAGCATTATGCCACTTTTGTTTTCCTTTTTTGTGGGGGACATTGTTATATATACATGTAGTTTTTAAGTGCACTTCTATCAAAATAAAAAAATCTGGTGGTACATGAGTAAAATGATTTTTTTTTGTTGATTTCTTATTGATTTTCCAATGAGTTTTTTATACATGTTGTGCATTTGTGCATTTGTAAGAAATATACCCATTTTTTTTTATTCAATCATTGTATACTTAAGAAATAATTCACGGAAGCGTGAATATGTGTAGATTTTACGTCGGGTTGGCCCTTTATGACAAATATTTTAACTCGAGGGTATGCGAGGGGTAAAATATAGGCATGAAGGGCAAACCCGATTTCTAATATGACACTTTCATGATAGAGAAAAGATGAATTTGTCTTTATATTCATAGGTGAAACAGCCATTTTACCCAGTAAAGTATGACGTTTTGTTCCATTACGCTGCAAAAACTGTCGTCAAACTGTCTATGACGTTATCAAAAGTATCGTCGATTGTCCTGACAATACATGTGGATTTTACCACGTGGATTGACACAAGGCGATTTACGGACGTCATATTAGAATTTAGAAATAAATACAAAAAACCTAAGTTGCAGAACTTTATATAACAGTTAATTTCGTTATGCTGTACACGTGTTTCTAAGAGTAACCTCTCATCAGCAGTATTAAAATCTATTATTATACCTCCTGTAAGAAAGTTCTTTTATAGTAAAACAATTCTATTTTCGCATAGTTTTAAAAGAAATAGCGTTGCCAGCACTATAGCAATAGTATGCACTGCTGTTATGAAGACTATTGATTTATCATCATCAATCATCACGTGCTGGAGGCGGAGTTTTGGTCTGACCGACAAGTGGGTGATACTTAACCGCGTGATTTCTAATCATCATTAGAAGTTACGCAAAGAAAAGAGTGTCGTCTGCTACAGCTATAAGATTTTTTTTTTAATTTTGACAATATTTTTGTTGACTTTTCATACTGTGAAACATTTCAAACAAAAAAAAACTATTTGTCAATGTAACTTTTCAAAATAGCAAACAGTCGGTATAATAATAATATTAATGTTGTGTTTTACATTGACTNTGGAAAAGACTGGTAGGAATACATTACGACACATCAGTATCATCCCGATGACTTCAAGTTTAGTGGTGAGTCCAAGTTGAAGGGGGATTTACAAAAGCATTATGCCACTTTTGTTTTCCTTTTTGTGGGGGACATTGTTATATATACATGTAGTTTTTAAGTGCACTTCTATCAAAATTAAAAAATCTGGTGGCACATGAGTGAAATGATTTTTTTGTTGAATTCTTATTGATTTTCCAATGAGTTTTTTATACATGTTGTGCATTTGTAAGAAATATACCCATTTTTTTATTCAATCATTGTATACTTAAGAAATAATTCACGGAAGCGTGAATATGTGTAGATTTTACCTCGGGTTGGCCCTTTATGACAAATATTTTAACTCGAGGGTATGCGAGGGGTAAAATATAGGCATGAAGGGCAAACCCGTGGTAAAATCAACAGCCATTTTACCAAGTAAAGTATGACGTTTTGTTCCATTACGCTGCAAAAACTGTCGTCAAACTGTCTATGACGTTATCAAAAGTATCGTCGTCGATTGTCCTGACAATACATGTGGATTTTACCACGTGGATTGACACAAGGCGATTTACGGACGTCATATTAGAATTTAGATATAAATACAAAAAACCTAAGTTGCAGAACTTTATATAACAGTTAATTTCGTTATGCTGTACACGTGTTTCTAAAAGTAACCTCTCATCAGCAGTATTAAATACAGATTAATACATGGGCATTTCCATATTGGCCTGGTTATCATCCCGAGACACCCATATTGGCCAGAGACGAAGTCGAGGGACAATATGGGTCGAGGGATGATAATCAGGTCAATATGGAAATGCACATGTATTAAACTTTTTATTACATACTTCCGACGTTTAGAAATGCCAGGCCGATATGGACCGGATGTCGTTTATTTGCCCAGGCCAATATGGACCGGAAGTCGTTTATTTTGTCTGAAATGCACGAGGAGCATAAAATAACCTATTATTTTCCTGGGGTGTGAAAATATGGACAGTTTACTTCCGGTCATATTGATCATGCAAAAACGCTTTTATTTCTACTAAGTATGTAATAAAATCTAATAATGTGGAAAGCCATAATCCAAAAATTACATAGAATGTACTACAGGTGAAGTAACGAATATTTACATGAAAATCCCTCTGTTAATCGATATAAATTATGACATATTTGAGTATTTTTAGCCAAGAGGTGTATGAAATTTACAGCAATTTTATTGTGCGATTACACTTAGTACTGTATGAATTAGATGACCATTATCATCTTATGTCCAAACCGTTTCCTATTTTTGAAATATTTTTATATAGAATGTACTACAATATGGGAGATAACCCACTTATATTTATATAAAAATTATGAAGGGTTTACATGGTATTATAACGACACTTTTGAGAAAATCCTTTTTGCTCATGAATTTACTTATGAATAGACGTAAAGATAAGACCAAAATTTCTGAAAATAAAAAAAAAATTGACATTTGCCATTCTTATTATGTCGCCTCAGACGTAGTCGGGACGACGTATTGTTTTTTTGGTCCGTTTCTCTACTATTATTATTATTCATTATTGTTTCTTTCTTCCACCTCTTTTTGTCCGGCTTATATCTCAATGATGCCTGGACAGAAATCATTCATATTTGGTACAAAGTTGGATCACTATCTGGAAGGATGCCTGGGAGGACAAATTTTTTCAAAGCTGCCGCCATTTTCAAGATGGCTACAAAAATACGAAAAATTCGAAATTCGTCCAATTTTAACAAAAAATGAAATTTTCTCAATCAGGCTTCGATGGAATTCATTCATATTTGGTACAATGTTGGATCACCATATGGAAATGGGTATGCAAGGAAATTTTTTTTCAACATGGCCGCCTTTTCCAAGATTGCCGCCAAAATATGTAAAAATTTTAACAAAATTTCATTTCTACGTAGAGTTTGATGCTGCGAACAAGCTGGAATCATCGAATTGGCTGTCAGGGGCGACATCAGCTATTGCTTGCAATTGAAAATCTAGTAATAAATATTTTCATTTTTATATGGCCTTTACTTGAAGATTTACTTTATATACGTTTAAATGTTGCGAAAAAAAATCGGAATCATATTTATTCTATAATTTGTAGGAATTTCTTTGTATTACAGCCATAGAATAATTGCGTCACTAGAGAGATGTCACTTAGGGGTTGCTACGCACTTGAACTACTTGTCTGTACACATATAATGAAAAATTTCGTACAATAACATATCAGGTGAGGAATTAAACAATGCATCAGCCATATAAAAATAGAAAATTTCAACTTATTTTAATGTTATATCCAGTTCATCTCATTTTGTAAACTACCGTGAAAAAAATATAGGATTTTAATTTTTTTTATACGTATGACTATGCTATCATAACATAATTAACACATCAAGCTTGCATTAACGAGCTTACCTGATAAGTCTGTATCGAAAACAAACTGTCATATTTTCCAAATATTTCACAGGATATAACCTGCTATAGCTATAGTTATCCCATCTTATCTTGTACTTAATATACCTTTGCTACTCATCTTTATCAATATTTCAACAATTATATTAACAATGCCATGAAAAACAGTGTTAAAACATATTTGATCTGCGTCAGATGTTCTTTTTTGCATAACACTTAATACAATGTGGTACAGAAGAAGCTAGGTAAATAAAATGAAAATAATACAAATGAAAAAAGGCATGAAACAAAACAAAAAAGGAAGAATTTTAACAACCAAGTAGGTACTCCATCGAAAAAATGGAATGTTCGAATTGAATGAATATAACGGTGCAAAAAGATAGCTATCGGCTTCAATAATTAGACATTAAACTTTTTATCTCCAAATATTCAGATTAAGGATAAATTAAGATCAATAAAAAATTACAATTATTCCACTTCCGGTATTTTATTTTCTTCGCATTTACCAGTTCTATAAGAGCTAAGGAGAAACTGGTTCAAAAATTATTCAGGTTACGACGCTTTGACCAGTTTTTACAATTAATTTCGACCAAAATTCCAGAAAACTGACAAAAACACGAAAAAGTTAAAAGTGCCGTGCACATACGTGCATTCATGAATCTATTTGAAACTTCGCATTTAAAAAGTATAGGTTGTAATTTAAAAACAACACTTAACGTGCGTCTTCATGCATCGTGTCAACATTGTGTATTTGTGCATTGAAAATTGATAAATCATCAAAATGTGTTTTAAAAATTCTTCGTTGGAGTATCTAAACCAAGAAAATTAAGTTAAAATTGAAATAAGGGAGTAATCGTTGTAGTTGTAACACACATTATAACGCCATGTTAACAAAATATATAACAAATGAATAACGATTGATCACACATCACAATCTTTATATATGTAATTGTTTTTATTAAATAATCATTAAAAGTGGTTTTTTGGCTGAAACCTGTGAGATCCTTAATCATCCAAAATCTAATAGCTTACAACTCTAATGATTGATTGATTGAATATTGTTTAACGTCTACTCAGCAATATTTCAGCTATATCAAGACGAGAACAAGTTTGTTGATAAATAATCACTTTGGGGTATGGAAATGGCCATGGGACGGG